>OZ012660.1:28611764-28890569 GCA_963942545.1 Oxycera nigricornis
AACCATTTTGGTTGAAATTTAAGATCAATTTTAAAACCTTCGATGTGACCCACTACAATACCTGGGCTGGCAATAACTCGAATGTAGAATTTTGTTCACAACAGAAGTGTCACAGAAGAAATATGGATTGAATGGCAAATACGGGACCATAGCGGAATATAACATTCCCATTTAAACATTATATTTCGGTGAGCAAAATATCGACATCACTTTTTAAAAATTTAAGTGAACTTCGAAAGGATGCTGGTCACAATAAAAAAATTGACTGCAGGTTGTGCATGGTCGAAGGTGAAAAATGGAAAATTCGTTGATAATAAGTAATATTACTCGCATGTGTCATATTTCAGAAAATAACACTGCTTATGAAAACGCGAAAAGTAACTGAAGCCGATATTGTATGCATTGATGAAAAAAATAGAGTGCTGACGAATATAAAACATATATCAGTAGTCTTGAAATTAGTTTTATTCAAGAAGCTACGGATAGTGTACTGATAGTTGAATATACTCTTCAATTTAATAACAGATGTACTAATACTAATAGTTTATTACGTGGGTTAAACAATGTATATTTAAGTATTTCATTCTAAGCTTTGTACGTTCAGAACTTACATAACAAATCATCCTTTCGCAAACTGTAGTACATGTCGAAAATAATGGGAGGTTCAGAGAAACGATTCATAGCTACGTGAAGAAGCGGTAGAAGTGAAGAAAATGGGGTTAATATTCAATACTCTTCTACAAAGAAACGACGATCTTTAGAGCTGAGATGTAAAGTTTGATTGAGTTACTGCATTCAGGTGAATCTCATTATTGTAGATCGTTTACAAAAAATATTAACGCTAATCAATCAAGTCTAAGAGTCACATACATGAAATTATTGGTCATTGGTGTATTGAAAATAAAAACAGATCTGCAAGGCACAAACTTTTTAAATAGACTTAAAGAAAAGTGAAAAGTAGATATTCATCTATTGCACAAATATCTGTGACACTTGGAAAGTTAATGATGAAATTTACGAACAATACCGTTAGAAAGCAATCTAAAATATTGTAGTAGCTAAATCACATGTGAAATTGTCAATTAATGACATAAACTGTTATCACCATGGATCTAAAAGCCAGCAAATCGTACTACAAATTGAAATAACAGGTTCATAACAATTTAGTTTACATGACAAGCCATTAATTCTGTATGTATGGCACGAGGCAAGTGGATCAATCGAAGCTTATGAATTTCATCATTTACTTGTTATTACTTAAGTAATGTGCCAAATACTTTTGAGATCATGTTCATTGTATTTGATAAGTGCAATTATCGAAATCGGTTTAAAACCTTGTACAGTTTTTTGAACGATTTTACAAAAGAGTGGAATGATCTAATTCAACGGCTAAACCTTGAGAAACGAGATACTATGATGATGAAGCAGATTTGGTGAGCTCAACTTTCGAGCAGATATTTCAGCATCGGAATATATTGCACGAAGAGGATAGCTCGCCCGATGCAGCCTTATGTAGATAACAACCTAGACTTGCCATTTTTAAGAAGTTTGAGTATTATTATATCGCTTCTATAAGGCCTGTGAAAAAAGTCAGCGACTCTAAAGTTGTTGACATCAGGCTGTTTTTATATCGACCAAACGGAGAGGTATATTATACATTGGACATTTTAGAAAACTGGGTCATATTAATCCAACGCAGAGAACGAGCATGGCAAGCAATGAACACCCCTTTACGGCGATTCATTGCCGGTGACCACAGACAGACGGATAACTTCAGAAATTAACAGATATCATTGCTACGGATTCTCATATTTTTATTGCGCACTGTATCATGGAAACTCTTCTTGAAACCATCGTGCACTATCATATTAAAATAATATTCAATGCTGTTTAAGCCTTTTTTTTTGTTACTTTATGCAAATATATTACGATTCATTTTGATCAACTGTTGTGAATCATTTGTGTTTTTGTTTAATCAGTGAAACAGCTGACCTTAATGTTTTTCAATGTGAGTTCATCGACGAAATTTCTTTAATATGACTTGGTAAATACATTCAATTTACTTCTTCAATAAATGTCAATTGGAAATTCTCAAAATACAAAATATAAATTTTCGTTTTCACGGATTAGGATAACCCCAATGAGAAAGTAGTGCCTAAAAATCCTTACCATGATGTGATAGAAGTGACAAGAACAAGATAGCGTTCCTATCACGAAGTTACACGAATATTGGTTAGCGTTGACCGAACAATTTCAAAATATAATGATGCAACTGGACATCAATTCAATGTCTACGTTGAAAGGGACGAGTTAGCCGATATAATTTCAGAACTTTACATTGAATTGGCAAATACGTTTTAAGTTAAATGAGCGCGAGTAAACAAGTATGTTCTAGGAATAAACAAAGTGGAATGAAACGAGGTACGATAAGGTTTCAAATAGAGAGGAAGACTAAATATTGCTCTTCCAGAAAGAATGCTACATGATGATGAATTAAGGCCAAAATAAATTATTGTTGTTCGATATAAAACAAAGAAAATAACGAAACATCAGTTATACAATATTACACATCAGCGAAAGAGAGTAGATTGATCATGAAAGAAACGTTCTATGCTTAATTGGAGAGTATGTGATATAGGCTAAAAAAAATCTGATTGGATTATATTAATTAAAGACTTAAATGCACGAACATGTTCGATAAATCAGAACTAGCAAACTTTAAGTCATTGTCCAAACTATTTATTCGATTTTAAAACGAGGTCGACATAAACAGATTTTAGGTGCGTGCCAATAAATTTGAGTTAAAAACATAGGAGCAATCATTGACAAAATATTGAATAGAATAACCTCAACATCTGACATCATGCATTTTTCATAACAACCAAAGTAGGTCAGCAGTTTTTGTTGTTAGAAGTAACGATCTGGCTTTGGCTTGGCTCATACAGCCAAACCGAAGGGATTTACTTGTGAAAGTATTAGACCTTTACATTTACTAGAATTAATGATGGAAAAAAATGAGACTTCGGTACTATTCCTTATACCGATATTCATCGTCTGGAAAATACTTAGCAAAAAAAAATAATAAAAGAGAATTAACACATTGCACGCGGAAGGTGCAAGCAAAGAGTGACGGAGGAGGTGGACGTGATTTAAGTCGGTCAAAGTACGTCATGCCGAGAAGCAGGCGCGACTCGGTATCTTTTAAAGATTTAGTCCTCCCAACGATGAAGAAAGCAGTGGATGTTGTATATACCATCTGATCAAATTTGACCCGGACTGGTCCATTTAAACAGCGCGCGCAAACCGAATCGATAAAAATGTTTTTCTCCTAGATTGGTACAACCTTTTTTATGTTCGTGTGAAGTTTCATCTCTGTATGTCAGTTAGCAGCGTTTGGCAGCTGTTTGTTTACGACGCGAAAAGTTTGTCTGGCAATTTTTACCATGAACAAAAAAAATTGAACAACGAACTTGTTTAAAATTTTGTGTTTCCAATGGAATCACGGCTACGGAATCGTTGCAAATGTTGCAGAAGTATTTTGGGAAGGCTACTTTATCACGAACACAAGTATTTGAGTGGCACAAACCATTCAGTGAAGGCCGTGAAGTCATCCATAACTTGCCTCATGCGAGTCGTCCATCCATTTCTGTTAATGACGATAACATCGAAAGAGTTAAAGAAACAGTGCTTGAAAATCGTCGTGTTGGCATCAGAAAGATAGCAGAGGATTTCAACATCTCTTACGGATCGACTTAACACATTTTGGTTAATGTTTTGGGTATGAAGCATGTTAATGCTAGACTCGTACCAAAAGTCCTGAATCTTTTGCAAAAACAACGTCGAGTAGAGGTCGCAAAAGAGATGCTTGACAACTTAGCTGAGGACCCTACATTCATCAAACCCAGCATAACTGGTGACGAGACGTGGGTTTACGAATCTGACGTCGAAACTGCCCAACAATCTAGCGAATGGCGCTTCAAAAATGAGCCGAAATCGAAAAAAACCAAGCCAGTCGGTCAAAAATAAAGGTCATGCTCATCGTTTTCTTTGATTACCGTGATGTGGTTCACCATGAATTCGTTCCACAGGGTCAAACGGTCAATAAGGAATACTACTTGGCCGTTTTGAGGCGTCTACGTGGAGCAATTCATCGTAAACGACCGGATTTGTGGGTAGAAAATTGATGGATCTTCCACCACGATAATGCGCCGTCACATTCTAGCATGATTGTGACTGACTTTTTGGCCAAACACGAAACAAGAGTCATCACTCAGCCACCGTATTCGACAGATTTGGCTCCCTGTGATTTTTTTCTGTTTTCGAAACTGAAAAATCCGCTTCGGGAAACGCGCCATGAGCCCATTGAAGCCATTAAACGTAATTCGCTGAAGGCACTGAAGGCAATCCCAGCCGAGGCTTATAACAAGTGTATGGAAACTTGGATTAAGCATTGACATGCTTGTATTCGCTCAAAAGAAGCCTATTTTGAAGGCGATAATAAAGATTTGTATTAAAATATGTTAAAATGTTGTTTTTTTGCCAGTCCGGGTCAAATTTGATCAGATGGTATTGTTGAATTGAATCGAGGAGATGAAAATAATCAAAGCGATTTTTTTTTAATTAAATAACATTAATCGAATTTTGTAAAAGCAAATCAACCAAAAAACCAAACATGATAAGCGGAAACTTCATGGCGAATGCAGAAACCGCAACAGAAAAACCTCACAATTATTCTGTTTTAGTGAATATTTTAATGAGTAATCAGTACGTAGGAGCATTTAGCAATGTGGAAGCTACTTTGGCAGCCTTCAAATAATAATTCGAAAGTGACGAAAAATTTGCAATAACAGATGCCATAGTCTAAAAGACAGTCCTAAATATCGAGCCAGCAATGCAAGATGAGCTGAAGCATCAAATGAACTCCGGCTGGATGTTTTAAACAATCCAGCCGGTGAGATATGCCAACCGTTTTTATTATTTCGTTGCATTTGGAATCAAGTCATGCATATATGATTTTTTGTGCATCTAGTAACAACTCCCAATTTCAGAAGCAAACCTTGATTGGTGTTTGTACTATAGAATTAATTGTAAATTTATTCTAAAAAAATTCATCAAGGATGAGTGTACGAGTCAGCAAACAATGACAATAGCTGTGGATTTTTTTTTGGCTGTAGAGTACATCAGACGATTTTTGAGGATGGTAGCTGTTTAAATTTTCAATGAGAAATCTTTGCATGAAAGCAAATCAAGGTCGATGTTTCAGTATCTTTAGCCGTTAATACGTAGCAGATATAGTAGTACTGTAAGTAATATGGAAGTTTACTTTTAAAATAATCTCAAATGTTAGTTAGTTCAACGACTGTCTCATAGAAAATATGGATTAAAATAAAAGTGTTAGTGTCAATTCATTGCCAGGAGATTATTAGATGCATCAAATATGTTTAAACCCAAATTTTATAACAGGGCACTTTTGCTTTTATCTGGTAAAAATTAACTAAAAATCGATCAGCAAGTAAACGAAACGGAATTTTAATAAATTATTGCATTAAATATGAAATAGCATTTAGAAAATTGAGATGCGTTTGCTATCAGTGATACAGAATGAAAATCAATAATTAAGCAAAATCTAACCAATAAAATAGCAAAATAAATTAACAATGTTTTACTGTTTTCAATTTTGTAGTTTTGATGTTTTTTGTCACTAGGAAAAATAAAAATGTTACACTAAGGATTCTCTACTTCTAAAATATATATGTATCTTACTTTGTTTCAAAATAACTTTTCGTCAAGAGTAAAATGAGTCTCGCTATGGATTTGAGTAATAAGTTTGTATATTTTATAAATATATCTACAGGCCAACTAGGAACATTAACTAAAGTATTTGATAATACACCAACTAAAGCAGAACAAGGGCTTGACTAAATGTTGATGTAACATAGTTTGGTCCTGATTATAGGAACTAATGCTTACGCAAACATTTGTTTAGACTGAAGGCGACGCCGTTTGTCCGTGCGAGCGTTGAAATTTAAATATTTTTACGCTCAGAGGACCACAACGTGTCTTTTTAAGTAAAAAGAATATTTGCGATCATAAGTTCACATAATCCAATCTGGATAGTTATGGATGAAAATGAAATACTAAGTGATAACTTTTAAATTTTGAACAACGACTATCTAAACAACTACCAAACCGCAATCAGATTAAATTACATGCGTGGTATGATGATGCCATAAATTGCGAAAAAAATGCGATTGACGTCTTTCAACAAAACAATATGAAAGTTATTCAAAAATAACAACAAGGGCACAAACTGCAAAACTAATCGTATAAAAATGTTATAACCCACCATCGCGTTCGTGACCGCCAGTGCTGTTCGTTTGTGTCTGCTTTGAGTACGTGACTTGTTCCTTAGGTGGAATGTTGGTCGTTTGAACGCTGACAACACTTAAATTTACTGGTTTCCTACGAACAACACTGAAAATAATTGAATTGTTCAGAATATTTTGAAGACAAAACCGCATGAATTTATCGGGAATTTTCAACAACTTTCACATACCTGGTACCATTCAAGCTAATCGGTTGCAAACTACCCTCAGGCGTTTGATTGTTCGAGTTGTCAGGCGTCACCGAGTTCACTGACGATAGTGAGGAAAGCACTTCGGATACAGGAGCGACGCCTAGCGAAGAAAGCATTTCGTCGAGATCCTTACGTTGATCTTTATCGTGAGCATTGGTAACGCGGCCAGCTGCTTCTTCCATGTCTTTGATTTCTTTCTCGCGACGTCGACGATCCTTTTCTTCGCGCAAGGCCGCCAATTTGGCCTTCTTACGCTCCAGTTCTGCTTTTCGGTCCATGTTTGTCTATCTGAAAAAAAATTATGATCATGAAAAATAGCACCACCTCATATTTCAGCACAGTTATCAATCTTTCTCCAAAAATAATAACAGAAAATGCTATTTTCCACCTAGAAGCTCTTATTAAATAGCTGAAAACTAAATATACCGAAGATGTTCGATGTGAAGTTCGTTGGAGCATATATTTATAAGTTCACCCTAGGTTTTCAACAACTTGAGGATCACTGAATTCACCTTATTGCACATTCAAAGATGACAATTACATTTTTGACACTAATAATATGCGACACATTTATAAGCTTAGAATAAAATGTCTGTCTTTTAGTGAAACTATGAGATAAAACCTTTAATGAGAAGCGACTTTCCAGCTCAGAACGTATTTTCTAAGCTTCTATAAATTTAAATTTTGTGTCCAGAATTAATATCATGAAAGAGTGTTTTGATTGTAACTGAAAAAACGAATGACAGAAGTTATGTTTATTAATGAAAATAATTTAAAGATGGTTTTCAGTACTACTGACATTATCTGAGGCATAAAAAGGATTTAAGGGGGCATCCATATATTACGTAACACCCCAGGGGAGGGGGATGTATTTGAATTTGTTACTAACTATAAGTGTTACGTGGGGAGAGGGGGAGTTAAAATACTCTAAAAATGCGTTACGTAATATATGGATGGCCCCAAAGCATTCTCCGAGTTTCGGTGAAAAATGTTATACTGTTTGGCTGCTCTAGTTTCCTTGATACGCTTCTGTTTGGAAAAATCACTGTTAAAATGAATACGAAGAAATAAATTACAGGCATCGGTGAATTTGATGCTGAATTGCATATTTGATTTAATTGTAAAGTAGACACAATATCAAAAGATATAACTATCGAATTTATAATAATAGCTTATATGTTCGTAGATGTTTTAAATTTTACTTAAAAAATTTCTCCGAACATCCACGAAAGTGCAAAATATTCTTGATATTGATTTCTTCAAATAACCGTCTGCGAGGCAATTTTGCTCCAATTACGCCCATTATCAGGCGCATAGTGTATACAATAGACAGTAGGCTAACGCGATGTTAGAAACTGAAACACTAAACGGGAATGAAAACAGATTTAAGAGGGAATTCTGCGATTTCTCTGCGAAACAGAGAATCAATACTTGCGTTAGACAGAGCTGAGCACATGATTTCGACCCATAAATCCGCGTAGACCATTACCTAGTTTGCTTTTATATGGCCGATTGTCTTCTGTGTCACACGTATAGTTCGATAAGGCATCATTAACTTGGCACACAATGGAAGCAGCGAGCTCATGCTATTCGAACTGTGGCTTTTAAATCAATTAATGCGATTCGTAGATAGTTTCTATGTTCACTGTTCGCAATTTCAATTCAGCTTTTTACACTATATATGATTTTAATTATGAATATTGTCTTTAATTTGCCAAGCCAAAATTTCATTTCACATGACACAAAAAGACGCGACTGTCTCTAACGATTATCCGGAAATCATGACGTGAAGCGATCCTTTCTCTAAATATCCTGCTTTCGGTCTGACAAAATAATTCCTTTTTCAGTTTGGATTGCCTGACACAATATAAAGATCATAGGTGCTATGCCTATACCACATTTTAGCTGAAAACCATTGGCGAGAATTCTCGCCGAGACTTTGTCGAAGAAATGAAGGCTGCCCATAATAATGTGGCTCACTTCTATGTACGAGGTAGCCCGAGATGGAGTTTCAACTTATCCAAAAACCGCAGCTCTGCGGCAAAACGGGAATGTTGCGACAATCCCGGGATATCTCGTGTTTCTCGTATGGGAACATTTTATTTCGTGGCAAAAAACCAAAGGAATATATAGAAATGAAATGGTATCCTCTTTTGGGTATCCAAATTGGTTCGTTCTACGCATTGTCTGGCCCCATATTGATGGAAATGGTTAAACTTACCATTTGGCCTACTGAAAGTGTCATTATTCGATTCATTAAATTGTTCTACATCAACTTTTCTACTGCTTCGAGGAAAATAGTTTTTTATGCAATCGCTGCAACTTTCTTTCATCACCGACCTTTTCCTTCAACAAAAAATCAATCGCCAAGTTTGGGAGGAGTTATATTTGATTAAAACTACAAATTATTATAACAAAAAATTGTGTGGTTCGATGTAAGTGAACTCTTAGTTTTTGAATAATGGATCCAATCGCTCGAAACCCTAAGTTCCTACTGTCTTCGGCAAATTGACAAAATTGAAGATTATTTCGATGATCATAGTTGAAATTGTTATTATATATTAAAATTACCATTGGTGTCGTTATGTATTCTCTTCTTATGAGTTTTTTTTTCGGATAGGTCCGATCCGAACCGTATTGGATAGAAGATGTTCAAACCATGTTAAACATTATGTCGCTCATGCAACAGATAACACAGTCCCACAAAAAAATGGCATATGGTTTTTTCGTTGTATTTTTGCTTCCTGATCACGATTATTTTATCAAAATTGGGCTATCACGTTAAATTTTTTTCCTAACCTCAAAAACATGAAAAAATAGCAAAGATTAACGAAAATATACGAGAAACACATAATTTTTTTTACATTTCCAAATGTATTTTTATATGTAAAAAAAACGCTAAATACAGATCCACTGGAAGTATTGAAGTAGCAATTCAAATTTTTTTCCATCCTCAAAAAAGTGGTGGAAAATTGAACTTTGAACAGAAAATGGACAGAATTATGCAAAAATCACTACAGAGGGGTTTTTCGGTCACTGATCACGAGTCTGAAGTCTGATTTGCAAAATTCGAAACGACGGATCCACTATGTTGGCCAAGATTACGTGACTTCACATTTTTGGTCATTATGTAATCAGGACTAGATTTGTTTCAATCCATATTAAATTTGAAACGACTCAAATGTTAGTTTTTGAGCTTTTCGTTTAAAATCTGTCTGGTAAAATCATTTTTGCAATATGAATTCAAAATAGTGGCTGAAACCAATTTTTTGCCATTTGGATATGACTTTTTTAAATGTTTTTCTCGTACATTTTCGTTGAATTTTGCTATTTTTCATGTTTTTGAGGCTAGGAAAAAATTGCGACGTGATAACATTCTGATAACAGATTCGTGATCTGGTGGCAAAAATATTGGGTTACAACAGCTTGGTTATGTAAGCAAACTGGATGTTTGGGTTCTTCACGAATTAAAGGAAATCCACCTCACCAGACGCATTAAGATATGCGACTCTTTGCTGAATCGTCACCAAAACTACCCATTTCTAAAAAGAAAAATGGATTGTTTACAATAACGTAGTCCGAAAACGAACATGGACCAAGCAAGATGAGCCCCCACAAGCGACATCCAAAGCCAATATTCACCAAAAGAAGATTATGCTTTCTGTGTGGTAGGATTACAAGGGTATAGTCTACTTTGAGCTGCTTCCAAGAAACTGAACTATTGATTCGAATGTCTACTGTCGTCAACTATCCAAATTGAACGAAGAAATCAAAAAACGCCCTGAACTGGCCAACCGCAAAGGCGTGATGTTCCATCATAATAACGCCAAACTCCACATCACTTGATAACCCGTCAAAAATTAATGGAGCTCAATTGGAAACTGATGCCACACCCACCCTATAGCCCGGACTTGGCACCATCAGACTATCATTTGTTTCGCTCCCTTCGAATGGTAAAACTTTCGATTCCGATCAGACTGTTAAAAATGAGTTGGACCAGTTCTTCGCTTCTAAAAACCAAGGCTTCTTCGAACGTGGAATTTTTCAACTTACCGAAAGATGGCAAAAGGTCATCCAACAAAATGGTCAATATATCATTGATTAATGTGTGTTGTTAATATAAATAAATTTACTTTGAAAACATACAAGAAAACGACATTAATTATCGAAGAACCCGATACTTCGAATAACATATATTGCATAAAAATCATATGCCACTTTTTTTTGTGGGGCTGTCTAATCTAAGCCCGATTTGTTAAAAAGAAACGATCAAACCTTAAAAGTTATACATTGAAAGTTTTTTTTATCACATTTTTGTTAAGAATTTCATGCAATCAAGTTCAGTTTAAATACTTTACTACATTCTATCCTACACTAGGAAGCATTCAAATTGCTGTCAAATATTTACGAATTTCTTTTTATCGAGAATTGAAACAAGCCAATAAAATTTTTGTTCAGTTTTATATTTGATTCAATTCAGTAATTACATTTTTAATTTAGTTTGCATTTTTCAAAACAAGACTGGCCACAAAAATCCTTTGTAAATGTTTTGCTTGAATATTTCATGCTACCAAAGAAGCATCATTTTCCTCGTTCTTCGCTTCTTTCGTTGTGGAATCTTCTTGAACCTTTGGCTCGCCGGTTTCAAGGAATTCATTCCAAGTGTCAATCCTTTTTTCAACTTGCGCATCGGATTCTATGATTTTATATTTTGTTTTTCCATCCCAAATATCAGCAATGAGTTTCCGCTTACCAAAGAACCGACCGTTCATTACTTCAACGATAGCATCGGCTTCTTCAGGACTGGACATGGTCACTTGGGCCACACCTTCTGCATGGCGATCATACAAAACAACTTTTCGAACAGTCCCATGCTTGCCACATTCTTCGCGCAAATCTTTCTGGTATTCAATTATCAGCTGCACTTCCTTATCGAACAGTTCAGGTGTGAATAGATTTTTAATAATAACCACGCGCTCATGTTTGAGCCTCTGACCTCTAAGCATTTCCGGCCGCCAATCGAATAGCTTTTCTTTCATCTTCTGCAGCTTCTCCTTGTCTTTCTTTTTGACTTTTGGCTTCAGCGACGGATTATATTCGCCGCGCATTTGGAATTTGGCCCGTTGTACAGATAGTTTCTTTCCGCGCAGATCGTAACCGTCCAAAATGTTCAGAGCCAACTCTACAGACTCGATTTTAATGTAATTGCAGAGACCATCACCTTTAAGCTGACCGTTAGAGTCGTTATATAATTTGACTTTATGTTTTTTATTCTGCGGATCACGCATGATCATTCCACATTTCGACATAACCTCTACAAACTCATCCTCGGTAATATCGAGTGGTAAATTGTTCACGTAGACTTTGGTGTTCTGCTCTGGCGCAATGTCAAACCATTTAGGCGGCTCGGCTGCAGGACGTTTATTTGACGGTCGAACGTTTGCAGTCGCAGCGCTCTCTGGTTTTTGGCAACCTTTCGCTGGCTCATTTTCTACTATTGGTTCATTGGCATCGATTCCATAATTGAGCTGGTAGTGAGCAATAAAGTCATCGTTAATGTTTGGAAACCATGCATTCTTCTCCTTGTCCCACAAGAATGCGGTGCCGTCGCTGTCTGTATAGGTATATGTGTCAGCCTCAGCGCTGTAGGTCACATTCTTCGAATCATTTTTCGGGACCCATTCATTCTTTTCAGCATCCCATTTGTAAAATTCTGTTTCTGTCTCCGAATGTGCTGCAGTAGTATCGACCTTTGGGACCCACTGGTTTTTTTCAGGGCACCACTTGTAATAATCTTGTTCAGAAGACTTTTCCCCATTTGCTTCAGCAGGCACCCAGGTATTCTCTTCAGTGGACCATTTGTATTTATATTGAGTTTTAGGATCCGTGTAAATAGCTTCGCCTTGCTCGTTGTACGTCACATGTTTAGCATATTGATCTTCATCCTGAGAAGCTAATGTTGATGATTCCTTTTCATTTTTTGAATCTTTACCAACTTGAATTGAATCTGTAGCGGAAGCGTCATCGGTTTTCGGCCCTTCATCGCAGACCGTTGCACTATTTTCTATTGAAGCAGGATTATGTAAGCTTTCTGTTGTAACGTTCATATTCTCCTGTAGGGGTTGGATGACAGCATCATCCGACTGCTTGACTTCTTCCTGTTCCAAGCTCACGTTGTTCGACGGCTCTTCCATCTGTAATCGATACAAAAAACAAGCACACGGTACGGTCAATGATTTGACTGCAGCTTCGGACACAGGAGTTAAATTACAGCTTGGCCGATAAGATTAGCAAAATGCGAAAAGGTTGATTCCTGTTTTCGTAGCTGCGATGTGGCTGTTTTTCTTGTAAAATTGAGCTTCTTTCGCTATTCGTGTTTAAGATGTGAAATTTTCAAACTTAATATCGTTATAAGCCAAAATTGCTTTTGATGTGTTCTTCATTGCGAACGTAAAGATACAAAATTTAAACAAAAAGGAACATACAAACGTTGAAGCTAAGGTACTTTACAGAAGAAAAACTATTTATACTATTTATCAATAAAATATTCATTTATTGAGAATGTTAAGAACGAAAATACATATTCAGAACAAAATCAGTTCTTGAGGTCGAAATTTTGACAATATTAATGGTCTGTAGTTGAAACTTTGATGGAAGACACCGTGAGATTGAAGTTGTTTTCTAAATTTGTACAAGTATTGCCATGGCCGATGTTTTAGTCAAAATTCACTGTAATTAAGACGAAAATAGAATATCAAGTGGTTTCGGGACAAAATTTTCTTCTCACTTGTTAACCTTAGAAAGGTAACGTTCATCGTATCGATGAACATTGCTTGATGCTCATCTCTTCGCTCTCTTATAATGAAGTTAGTATGTTTTCGAATTGCGCATAACTATCAGAGTTCTCATGGCATTATTGATTTTATCGATAAAGTAATATTTCCTTCTAATGATATACTTCACTTCCAAAGCAAAATACCACACCAAGTAGATTCAAACATCAGAAATCTATGTGCTCGTCGAAACGACGAATGGTTAGCTAGTGAGGGAGTTTTATTAACGTTCCATAACTAGGATCAAAATGCCACGATCTTCTCGAATATTTTTGGCTGAAAACTATCAGAGCCACATCTGATGAACACAAATAAATGCGGTAAGGATTACTAGTCAATCGCAACTTCGATTTTAATGAAAGCTTCACTTATCGGCCAGGCTGTACGAGTACATTTTAAAATCTACGGAAAGAATTAACAATAGTTTTTATTATAGTTTCTATGAATACTTTAGTGTTGCGAAAAACAGAGCATACTCAATTTCGAATGATCACATTTCTGAGTGTGGACCTCGAATTAATAATTTAGTATTTTACAAAAAAAAGTATATTTAAATTTATTGACCTGGTTATCACCAGGACAGAAAAGCGCAGGACATAAAGGAAACTTTTGAATGTATTGGAATACTGCACCATAGAATCGAACACGCACACCTGATCAGTATTGTAATCTTACCAGAATAAGAAATTGCTTCTTAAAATTTAATACAAGAAGTTGTGAATGAGGAGACTTGTGGGACTTTTTATTTACGATTGAAATATATACATATTAAGGGGTTTGATATACCTAACGGTGTGGCTCAAAAGCTTTTTTAAGGTGATAAGTATGTGCATGAGTCAAATTTTTGAAGAAATTTTTCGTGGTGTAATTGAGGCTGACTTTTAAAAAATATTCGCATGATGTTATCGTCGAGGTGTTTAAATTTGTTTGGTTTGATAACAGAGAAAAATGATTTCTCAAAATCTGGAAAGATTCACAAAGAAATTGTCTGAAATTATATTTAAGATAGTTTAAAAGTTGTCCGACATACAAACAGTGATCTTCATTTTTCTAAACGGAAATTGATTATCTGTTGATCTATTGGAAGACAGTTATGGAAAATACCTCAGTATTCATTGCAGGTTAAATACTATTCCACTTCAAACAATTCTATCAAGATACAACACGTCCCCTTTAATGCAGATTATTATATGCTGTAAGAGGGGTTGCAAATGGGTCACGGATTGCGCGGTTTTCTTTTGGAAGGCCGGAAGGGTCTAGAGAGAATGCAAAAAAACGAAACAAGAAGTTTAATGGCGTAGTTAATTTTGATTTTGATAAGTCTGGCTTGTAGCAAAGATAGAATATTATATCGATGATGAAGTGATAGGCGAATATCCCACAAATTGGCCAATGAAGACCAGAAGAAGTGGCTCGTTTGTTTTCTTGTACTTGAATGACCCTCAAGTTCTCATTTCATACTGTAATTATGTTACTTTTTTATAAACGAATTGAACAGAATATATGACCAAGAACATATTTATAGGCTCGTTTGACGAGAGTGAATATCATTCCTTTTCCTTTGGGCATGCGTTTCGTCAATATATATTTCGTCGACTTGGGCACGTTGATAGCAAATAAAGAATGCATTGGATAAAAAGTGGGCGGGTGTCTCACTCTACCTGGCTGATAGGATGCTTTGCTATGAGACGGATGATGGCCTCAACAGTTCCGAAAGGTTCGCTGTTTGAGCCCCTTCTGGGGAACGTGGTGTACAAAAATGCTCTTCCACAGGAGCCAACTGCCAAGACGCAGTAGCTCGACGACATTGAGCTTTATGCCAGTGAGGTGGTCACTACCATGAAATGTTGGCTGCAATCGGTAGGGTTAAAACTGATCGAACAAAAAACTGAATCACTAATATAGGAAAATGATGAGCTGAGGTTATCAGCGTGGGAAACCATTATTTTTTTTCCGAAGCGGCCATCAAATATCTTGGGGTAATGTTAGACATCATAATGAATTTTGAAGCTTATTTGTTCTATGCTGATAACAACGTATATAAAACACTATCGCTAGTAAAAATGCTCCCAAATAACGGCTTACTATAGTAGGCTTATTCTCCCAAGCGTCATCAGTTCGATCCTGTCCTATGCATCTCCAATATGGAAGAAAACCTTGGTCGTCGCGAACACATAAAGGCCAGTTAATTGAATGCTTTACAGTGTGTTAAGTAAGAGCGTATACAGCATAACTTGCCATCGGTAAGTGATACGAACCTGAAAATTTTTGTATTTGGTTTAGGAAACTTCCGCCTATGGCGCATGAGTCGTAAAATTTTAGTCTTTGTCGATCTTCCGTCAGAGAAACACTGAAACCGCGATGAGTGCCGTGTATTCGAAACGTTTTGAAGCCGTATTCCTATGCGTGCACCCAAAAGGGCCAAAAATGTCTATTGGCTCAGCTGCCAAGTATATTCAAAAGTCGAGGGGGTTTGTTGCAAAGTGGGTGAATAGGTTCAAAGAGTCGAAAAATGTCGACGACCTTCCATATCGTGGTTCAGCAGGAAAAGTGACAAAAAACGACGGAAAAGTGATTGTGACATTGTTTTCACGAAATCCTGGATTATCCTTGCGTCAAGGGCAAGCAAAATTGAAGCAAATAGGATTAGACATATCGCGCGTTACCTTACGTGAACATTTGCGAGCGAATAATTCAAAATGGCGAAGCACATTGAAGTAACCATTGCTGTCAGAAAAACACACAGTAAAAAAACATGCCTGGGCACAGGAAAACATTGATCGTGACTGGAGGGAGCAATGTAGTTTTTGCTGACGAAGCTTCCGTTTGGGGTTATGTTATCATACCACGTGCATACATCAAGCCAATTCGTTCAGCGCACCGTCAAACACCCAATCAAGGTATATGGGGCTGCTTCTCAAAGAAGGGTTTTAGCATTTTGCACCTCTTTACCAACAACCTCAATGCTCTCAGGATATTCGAAATTTATAAGAAAGCCTTGTTACCGACTGCGAAACGTCAATTTGTCCAAAAAAAAACGAAGGATGGATCTTGCAGGAAGATAATGATCCAAAACACCGGAGCCGACTCTGCACTGAATGGAAACAGGAAAATGGCATCATCACTCGATTGGCCATCACAATCGCCTGATGCTAATCTCATCGAAAATGTCTGGGCCTACATAAAGCAGAAGATTCGAGGGAAACGTCTCTTCACTTTGAAGCAGCTCTCTGGACAAATTCGACGCGTTTGAAGGGCGCTCCCTCAAGAATACGCCGAAAATTTGGTTAGAAAGTATGCAGCGGAAATGCCAAGCGATTATCGACGCTGGTGGTGATTGGACCCACTATTAAAGCTATTGAGCATTGCACCAGAACATTTTGAACGTATATATGTAAAAATAATAATAATTTTCTGAATAACGCTGTACACGCTCTTACTTAACAAACTGTAAGAGTCTGCAGTGGTGGTGGGAAAAACACAGAGCTCATCAAAACTGACAATGCAGCAAAAATTACGGTAAAGATGTTCAGTTCAAAGATGAAAATAGCGAATCGCTCAACGAAGGAACGGTGAATACACTGATTGATATGCAATCGGAAAAGGACATAATGAGGTTAACTACCACTTCACCGAATTTCTGATTAGATATGCGGGCTTCCGTGCATATTTGCATCGCTTGGCCTAATTTGGAGCACGCCTCTTCCATTGATCGCGATAAAATGATGACAAAAATATGCTGGAACCAGCGCAGCAGCCCGATGTGGCAAGATGTATGGACTTCGATAAAAAAGTTTCCATAATGTAGGCAACGGTCGGAAATTGGGAGCTTATAAAGGGTTGCGTGAACCGTTTAATGAAACTGTTGAGGCTTTCGAACGTTGCAGGGAGAAGACAAATTTGAGAGGCCAGCTGAACGCGGAGTCTTCTCTGCGAAATAATGCCTTTTGCGGTCATGCAGAGAAATGAAGTGAGTGGTTTTAATGCAATGCGAGTCCCACACTATTACCAAAAATGTTGTTTTTGAAGGTATCCACCTGCCAAAACAAGGAAACTAGGGACTAGGTCAAAGTTGCAACTGTAATGGCAACACGGTTTCGAAATAATATTCAATAATAAATATAGTTTCTGAGAAGAGGATGTTAAAATATGTGAATAGCATCGCACAAAATGATTGCTTCTGAGTATAAGGGTGCGATAGGTGTTACCGGTATCGATTCATACGTATAATCAATTTTCTTTATAACGCAGTCGGCTATTGAATTTATTTTACACAAAAAAATTATACACGCATACAAACTAAACTAAAACAGGGTGACGCATATTGTATCGAGTCATAAATGTTATGGTGGTCAATCATTCAACACCATAGCATTCATGGCCACGTTGGGCGCCACCCTGGTTTATTGCTTTTTGCCGACTTGGCTTTGAGGCACGAAGAGGAAGCATGGTTGATTCGAGAAACAAAGGATGATCTTACCATTAGCTATGATTTTGCTTCGATTACAACAGTTTTTAAGACTATCCGTTCAACAATGAGTTTCTTGTATAATTTGCATATATAAATGAACGAACAATTTGCTGATTTCTCAAAAAAAAAATTTTTGCAGTTGAACATTGCTGATTTACCTTAAAATAATTACATCCACGAATATTGAAAAGAACAGTACCCACCGGTGATCGAACACACGACGACAACAATTATTCAAAAAGAAAAACAATACCCCGACGGGAATCGAACACACGACCCCATGATCGCGAGCTAGTAGTTCTGCTACCTACACTGCGCCGCTTCTGCCAGATGTAAAAACTTAATAATCCATTAGCGACGCTAAAAACTTTAAGGACGTTTTTCTCAAAAACGGAGGAGTGTTGCGCTCTAATATTTTAAGGATCGAATATCCTTGACGTCTTCTACTTATGTGCCAAATTTCGTCCAAATCTGAGATTCCATAACCTGAGCCTCTCCTAGTTAGTCGGATTTGTGAAACTTTGAAAAGAAGACGATGATTAAATCATTGTATTTAGAGAAACATAGTTTTCGTAAAAACGTTTAGTATAGCAAAATTGTAAAAAGTGTAATTTGCAACAACTTCTAAAGGGTCTTTTAGAGGCTCAGAAATTTTCTAAAAAATAAAACAGATAAATTATTAAAATGGACAATTTTTTGACTTTATAAGCTTGCAAATTTTACGGCATTTAGTGTTTCAAAATAATTTCTGGCATATAATCACCGCAACTGTGTCTTGGGAACGCCATCCTGTCGGTCCAATTTTGCGCCACTTTTCCAGCATAGCCTACCTTATTTTGCTAATAACGCGTCGAATGTTTGCTTACAATAGTTGCTGGTTTATCAGCGAAGCGAAATACCCTACAAAAAGCAGTCAAACGGAGTCAAATCACATGATCTGGGCGGCCAATTCACAGGTCAATTTCTCGAGATGATTCGATCACCAAAGGTTCGGCCCAATAAAGTAATGGTTTCACGCCCTGTATGAATGTTGCACCATCTTGTTAGAACCACTTACTCTTCAAACGATTTGACCAATGTTAAGAATCAAAAAAATACGAATCATTTGACAGTAGCGATCGCGATTAACGGTAACGCCTTCAGGTTTAAAAAGAAAGGACCAATTATGTCGCTGGCATGCATACTGCGCCATAATGTTGGAAAAAGTCTAATATTTAGTTGTATATCCTTTATATTAAATAACGGCTTCGCACCGGCGGGGCATGGAATCGATAAGGTCCTGACAACGCTTCAAAGGAATTTGAGACCATGCTTCCTGAACCACTTGCGAAAGCTGTGCTTTGTTTGAAGGATTTGCAGTTGCCACAACCCGCTTTACATCCCCACATAAGTTTTCTATCGGATTAAGATCTGGGCACTGAGGTGGCCATTGCATCACATCGATCTTCTCGAATATAAACCAATCTATTGCGAGCTTACTAGTATGTTTCAGATCGTTGTCCTGTTGAAATGTCCATTTTATGGGCATATGGTAGCATTGTGTTTTTTTAGTATGTCAACATAAACATGTCTGTCCATAATACCATTTTTCATATGGATAGGACCGACGCCATTGTAAGAAAAGCAAGCCCATATCATTATACTTAGGCCACTTGATCGCTGCGAACTTTTCATGCCATAGTAATAGGGGAACCCATCCTTTTTCGATCCCCTCTACTCCCACCCCCTTCAGGAGTGGGGGCCATTATTTTAACCTCTGCCGAAATAAATCTTCACTATTTCGAAACACTGTTCGGATGTGAGTCTTTGGATGGTAATTTGTCAAAGTAAATTAAACATGAGGACAAAATGACAGCGAAATTTGACAGCTGAAGTTCTATACCTTTAAAAAATACCCTTTTCTAACTCCCTGGCCAGAGGCCAAAGCTCATTCGGGATAACAAGTTCCCCTAGTTTTGGTACAAGCATTCGAAGCCAATCATTTGCATATGATCCAAGTCCAATTTAAAGGTTATCCCCGAGTATTTTCCATCGATAAACGGAAACCATAAACAATTGCAAGAGCAGCAAAAGTCCACTGACCCCGTCCATGGTTAAGTCAGAATTTCAATCCCACGAACCATGAAGTTCTGATGATGTCATCAGAAAAGTATTGTTGCCGACCTGCTTTGCACGGCGTCCCATTTGACGCAGGTCCCTGCACAATTCGACAATTTACTAACCCGCAACCCAATTCGACCATCCAAGCATAGTTAACAGCTCGAAAAAGACTTGAAATGCGCATGAGAAATGTGACACATTGCAAGGAGCTAAAAATCGATTCGTTGCGTTCCAAAAGTGCGATAGTCATTATCGAATTTTATTCACTGCAGTTAACCTTTCCATGCACTAAAATAACTGAGAAAACTTACGTGTTATGTGCTGATTTAAATTTGAATCTTCGATGCTAGTTAAGACAGCGCGTTTCTTGCTAAACAACTTTTTAATGTTTCCAATACGAACAGAACATGTCGTCCGACACTTTTTACTTCATCATGTCAATTGTCAATAGTGCTGTAGAATTCGCCCTGCACTACACAGCGACGCCAGCGTCACGTGTGAGTTCAACTTCAAATTAACTTTGTAAACAATCTCAAACAAGGCGGGAGAGTATTTTGTCATGGAGATTTCGTTTGTGTTACAAAGAAATGTTTTCATTGACCAAATAAACGTAAATGTGACAGAGTTTATCTGAATTTCAGTGAAATTCGGTAGATTGACATATAGATATTATGTCAGATGTTTTCATTCATCTTTAAAACAACAAATGACAAATTAAACCAACAACAGTAACCGACGTCCGTTACAAAAGTCTGTGTTGGATGTCATGTAATTTCAAAGATAAGCGATAAAGAAATGGCAATGCAAAAATCGGATGTTTTAATGCGATTCGAAGATGATGATAAAGTTTCCTTGACGGATGGACTGTCAATTGGGTAAGTTCTTGTTGAACAATTAATTATGATTTCAACTGACTTCAATTGCAGAACGGAAAGGCAACCTTCTAAGATTCCCGAGAACTCTGCAGTCGAAGAGGATTATGATTATTTGCATGATTTCGATGTGGAAGAAGCTTGGGATATGCTTAGAAATTTGCCGGGATGTATGGAAATTACCCTAGAGTAAGATAAGATTAAATGCTTGTTAGTAGCACATAATGATTTCCTAAATTAATTGGAAAAACCAGGTCAGTATAGTAGAATTGTTGATAAATGAGCGGTGGCCGGAAAAACTTCCAAAATTTCTTTTTTCTTTTGATTTTTCTAACAAAAATGTTAACAATTTATTTGGACAATAAGTTACCTTAACCCTTAAACGGAGAGCATCGTAGTTTTTACCGCTTTGGAATTTTCCGACGCTTTGAAAAGGGATAAGGTAGCATTTTATGATTCCTGAAATCTTCAGTACCTCCACAACTATAGTCTAGTAAACTTCTAAAGCATTTCGAATTTTTCAGCATTTCATACTAAGCTTTGTAGGAAAGTATTACATTGAATATTACGTGCAGTCTCTGTTTGTGTCAAATGAGTGGTGTTAAATTTCCAACTCATCATTGTTAGTGCTTCTTTTTACAAACTAATTTTCGACAATCAATGCACAGTAAAAATTTTGTCCTGAATTTTGTTTCGCAACAAAATTCACTTTTATATTACTCTTTTTGCATAAAACCATGAGGTATTTTTACTACATTCATTCACGGGAGTAATTTTTGTGAGTAGTTTCCAGTAGTGTTTTAAAAATGGACATCTCTTATTGAGGGTTAAGCCTATCTTCACAATGTTTTTTTAGCTGAACTTGATTAAATTAAATTAAATTCTATATTTGAATTTTAACAAGATTATTTGCAAGTTTGAAATAATTTGTTATTTGTTTTCAACGTGGGACGGTGGAAGCCTTCAAGGGATACTGATTAGCTCCTGCTTTTCGCCATGTAGGGTGGAATCTAATCAGTTTTTTTTTGATAAATTGAAATGAGACGACACCACATTTTTAAAAAGCAAGTGTATTTAAATGATTTGCAGCTTTTACTGAGCAATATTTCAATTTTATTTGGTTGGTTGGTTGTAGTGGCAGCCTCCTTTATTCAAAAATGGCTCACTTAGGTCACGAAAGGCCCATTATGATACCAGAAAAGATTGAGACGGCACTATAGACCAAGAGCCAGTGACCAATTTTCAGTTGTCATTTCATAAGTCTTGAAAAGTTACTGAATCAAAGTTTAATATCTGCTCGACAATAGAAGCCAATTCTGGCAGCCCACAATGGCCGGAGTAAATAACGGTAAAATTTATATTATTAATACAGAAAATATGTACAGAAAATATATTATTGGATGCCAGAAATAAATTTCATCACTTACTATCTGCCAGAGAGAAAAACGTTCCCGTGCGAGAGCGAGCGCGAGCGAGGCAGTTAAATTCATATCTGTCGGTTAAAAAGAAAGCGCAAATGAACAGTAAAATATATGCAAGTGCAAAATTAAAAAAATCGATAAATGATTTCTTTTTTAAATCATAAAAAGGTATTTATGTACAATATGCATGATTATCATTTTTCATTCATCTTTGTCGTTGTATTCCTCTTCATCATCATCATCATTATTGATATTTTCAATAAAATTGAATCATTCGAATCGTCGTTTAAATCTCTTCTTCAACTAAACCGATTAAACGGTAATTAATGAAAGCGACGATATTTATGCCAATCGGTTACTGGAGTTTTTTTTAGCGCCTTACATTTATTAACGAATGCCGTTTTTTAGAAGTCATGATAAAAAAATCTGTATTTACAGTTTCAAAACGTTACCACATTTCTTCTGTATCATCAAGGTCGCTATATTTCTTGATAAGGGTAGCCAAAGTATTTTTTTGTGTTTTATAAATTTTTTGCTTCTTACCACGGTGCTGTTTTCAATTTTTCCACAGAAGAAACATTCTGCATTCAGTTCTCCTTGATTTTCGATCTCGAGTAGTTCATTTTCTTCAATGCTTTCCTCTTTTTGCTCCATTGCATCGTGTCCTTGTAATATATCCGAAGTTGATGGCTCCGGTGACGAAGGGCAATCAGTTAAAGTTGCTGTCACAGGACTTTTTTCAATTAAATACTTGTGTCCGACAGCAGCAAAATTCTGATAACATTTATTATGATAACCAATATCACTATCAGTGTTGTCAGGTAAAACCACATCACAAAACTGCATATTATGGTTTTTACGGGCGTTCAACATTAATTTACACCTGTCTATTTTTTCTTGTTTATCAAAACGTAAAATGTTACTAGTGTTCTCATTACAGATTGCAAAAATCATTTTGAATACACTTAAGAATTATTCAAAAAATTAACTGCGCTCCAAAAATATTTCCAACGGACTGACGCGGTTTTGTTTAGTTTCGAACATTCTAAACTGCTAGAACATCCCTACTACTTGGTCACATTTGTCTAATGACCTTCGAAATGTTTCAAGAATACATAAAGATTTGCGTCACATGAACTGGTAAGAAATGACCCATCTGCAGATTCTAAACTCCAAAGGTATACTAATTAAAAAAGTTTTACAACTTTCATAGTAACTAGAGAATACCTGTCACAGGGACAGGTAATCTCACAGCAATATATATTTTCTATGAGCTTAAATAGTAAACTTTAACAAGGAATTGTTGCATTTCATATAATTTACAATTCATCTTCAATGAGGCCCAATATGCGTTCTCTTTTCAACCGGCAGATATGAATTTAACTGTCTCGCTCGCGCTTGCGCTCGCACGGGAACGTGTTTCTCTCTGGCAGATAGTAAGTGATGAAATTTATTTCTGGTATCCAATAATATGTTTTCTGTACATATTTTCTGTATTGTGTTAAAATTTGAAGACTAATGAAATAAAAAAAAAGAAAAAATTCTCTAAAAAAATTTTTATAGCGTTCTGTCAACAATTAGGAGGGACGAAAATGTTCTGGCGAATTTTTTAATACATTCAGTATACTTTTAGAAATAATCTGCATAAATTTCATGGCTGATACTTTAACTAAAATGAATCTTTTTTCCTACCCTCTTTAAAATTTTACCGTTATTTACTCCGGCCATTGTGGGCTGCCAGAATTGGCTTCTATTGTCGAGCAGATATTAAACTTTGATTCAGTAACTTTTCAAGACTTATGAAATGACAACTGAAAATTGGTCACTGGCTCTTGGTCTATACGGGATGACGAGAACCATTTAGATTCTCGTATGAAGTTGGCTATGCAACTAATATTTAAATCAGCTACTTCCGTGAGGCTGTCCTGGATAGTGCTGGGCATTCACACAGAACGTGTTGGATTGTCTTCTCCTCGTCTTCCGATCTGTAACTTCGGCAGAAATCGTTGAAAGGAACACTCAATCTTTCTGCGTGTCTGCCAATCTGACAGTGCCCCGTCAGTACGGATACGATAGAACTCAAGGTTTCGCGACTCGTGTTTAGGAGTCTTTTGGTGCGTGTGGAGCACAGTGCGTGCCAAGTTTGCCTGGTTGTCCTACAGGTTTCTTCAAGTAGCCAGGCCCTATTCGCAGCCTCCATGTAGTATTGCTTGAATCCTAGCTTTATGGGAGCTTGAGGTTGGCCGACTTGGGTGTAAGCGTATACTCTTGGAGCTCAATGCCAGCTCTTGCTAGGGCATCGGGTTCGCAATTTCCCGGTATATCACTATGCCCCGGGACCCAGCAAACAATCACTTCACAGTGAAGCGATAAAATGTTCAGTTGTGAGCGGAATTCCATTGCAATCTTGGATGAGTTATGCACGCTGAATAGTGATTGGATAGTAACTTCACTGTCAGAGGAAATGTTTAAATTTCTTATGGAAATTTTCTGGTTTCTCAGCCAGTCAACTGCCTTGTAAATCGCAATGACCTCTGCCTGAAAGACACTGCAGTGGTCTGGTAATCGGAAGGATAGTTCATGCTTAGCTCTTCTGAGAAAACGCCACAGTCAACTCTTCCATCCATTTTTGATCCATCAATGTAGATCATAGTCTAGTATACACTAGTCGTTAAACTTAGAGTAAAAAGTGGACTATCAATTTTCAACGCCGGGTAGCTCCGAGGAACTACCCGAGCTTTCAGTGAGCATATGCTCTGCCCTGCTTAACACGTGTATTTCCTATAGTTGTTTCGCTGTGATCACTCCAACGATTGAATAAAAAATTTGATTGATTACATTTTTTAACCAATCATATCTTATAGCGAATTAAATTACGTAACTTTTATTTCCCAGCAACTTTGCTCTAAAATGAATCGTTTCAAAGTTGGAAGTGAGAAAAGTAGGAAAAATCAATTTTTTTAATAATTTTTAAACATTTCGATTTGTTTATTAATGTTCCCGACTTTTTTGAGAGGAAGATAAGTCAATTATTGTTATACGAGTTATTCCACAACTTTTACTGCAAAAATCAGTGTGCTCCCCTCTACAGTCAAATGTAGCGTTTTTTTGCAGATCTGCCCAGGTCTAAAAAGTCAAAATGCGAATCTAGTTTGGATCACTTTATGCACATCTAGATGAACTGGTCGAGGAAGGTTGTCACTATCAGGACGTAGTTGTTTGAATATAGTTTTAAATGTCCTGATTGCTGATTTTTTATTGTCACCGTCTAAGAAGTAGCGTTGAGATATGCAAGAAGCTCATATTGAAAGATGGTGAAATTAGACAGGCGAAAGAGATGTTATTCAATTGAAATATTGACATCAATATCTTTGAAAATGTATTCTAAAGAATTTTTGTCTCCGACTTATAAAGAGAAATTGTTGGTACTCCTGACAGAATTAAGTTTATATTTCTCCTTTTTGGATGGAATGCTTACCTGAGTTGAAATTTATTGACTATAGCATTTACCGATTGCGTTAAATTCTGTCTCAAATGAATAAATAATATCCCATATGAAGAAAAAGTTCTTTTTTAATGAATATCCTTTTCTCAAATCAGGAGCAGCCCATACAGGGTGTTCGACGTCTGCCAACGGGTAGTATGCAATAGCTGGATTTATAATGAGTAAAACATTGTTCAACATAAAATCTCGCATCAGCTCCGTTAACGAGTCAAAACGATTTTAAGAACAAAAGGTCTTAAGGATGAAAGATTTTAAGGTCAAACGGTTTAAGGACGAAGAATGTTTTAGCTGTTGTCATTTGGCGAAACGAAAAATAAATACAAACATGGATGGAGGCGTAGAATGTCACACTACTGTTCTCGCTTCTGGTGGTTCAAATCCACAGTGCGACGCATTCGTAATATCCGTTAACATAAGTGATTTGGCGGGAGCATTCTCTCTTATCTAAATGAAGAGTACTTGATAGACATATGGTACTTGATGAACATTTTATCACCCCAAATGAGTCTGCAACAATGCCAAAAATTAGGCGAACCGAATATAATTTTTCCGTTTCTTTTGGTTCTTCAGGTCTGGAAATTGGGAATTTTCTTTTACGCTTGCAACCACCAAAGAGCATCAAATTTTTCATACAATTTCCAACTGAAGAACTCTCTTTTAAAAGATTCTATCTATATTTTGTCAACTTACCAGGAACAAGAAAATGCCATATAGTTCATTTATTAGTTGGATGGGGCCTTTTTACACTGACTGCTAATTTTGTATCTTCAGAAAGCCTTTAATAATTTGAAAACCGACCAAAAGAACACACTTTTAAACAGACTTGGTCGTAAATATCCTATTTACACTACAAAGTATTTTTATTCAAATTTGTAGATAGAACATTTTTAGATGGAGCCGTTCAATTGTGTAAGGAAAATTTCAACTCGGGTAGACATAACAACACAAAAAGGAATGAAATGGATTTTAGTTCCTAAAATATGAAAATTTTTTTTGGAAATATATTATAATAATTTATTTAAATATTGTTAGCTTTTTTTCATAGAGAATAATATGAGCCCGAGTCAAAATTATGTTGCGAAATTGCTTAATGGATGAGTTATTATATCTGAAATTATCTATTCATTCCCAGTCAACAGCAACAAAAGGAAATGGGCGTGGAAATAGGTGTAAACGTAAGTTCCGAATTCCCATGGAAGCAAGTGAAGTACAAAGCAGTTCGTGACTACCTTCCCGACGAGCCTGTTAGAAGCTTTGGTGAGGAAGAAATTGAAGAAGAGTTTTCTGGGATACGACCAGATGATAATGTCTTGGTTGGGTATGCTTCTGGGTTCTCGGAAGACCAGGACATATTTTTGGTTTATACGTCTATGGAATCAATGAAGAGGGCCATCGACATCATTCAAAACATTGAAACGTATCAGCGTTGGCTTTTAAACAAAGCAACAATAAGGAAAGCGGGTCGTTGGGTTTCGCTAGGAAGCGAGCAAGAAGTCGAACTAGGAATTGAAGCTGAACGAAAAACTATAGTTGAAGTAGAAATTCAAAGTGTATACCCGATAAAACATTCGGAAGCCATGTTCACACATCGGTATAGTGACGATGTGCGGGATGGATACGTTGAACTGGTACCAGGCGATCAGAAATTCGACAATATTTTCAGGACGAGGATTGATGCTGGTATTCAAAGTGCACCGGAAAAGGTGGATTTGGAGCAGCAAACTGACCCAACTTTTCCATCAAACGCATGGACGCAATACTTGTATGAAATCAATCCTGATGGTAAATGTTTTTGTGATATAATATATTGAAACGATAATCTGGATGCTTAGAAAAACTCTCATGCTATTTCAGACGAAGGTTTGGATCCATCCGAGGACGAAGAAGATGAAGAATCAAAAAAGAAGAAACAAAAAGTTAAATCGTCTAGTCGACCTGGAAGCGCAGTTGAAGCTAAATCTCCAGAGCAGGAGGACCCTAAGTCACCACCAGAAATGTCGGAGCAGGTGAAATACTTGTTAGAAACCTTAGAGTTCAATCAAATCGACATGTATAGGTAGGCGGTTTGATTTTCATGGTCGAACACTTATGTAGTGATTCCTTATGTGTTTTATTCCTACAGGGATGACTATGCATTTTTATCTTCTGAAAATGTACCCAAATACAGCATTCCATATCTGAAAGAAATACTGTGTTTCGCAAATATATCCCGAAGCCATAATCGCTACGTTTGTGGAATCGATTGGTACCCTACTCTATCGGGACTGTTGGTCACTTCCTACACATTCTCTACACGTTCCACCTCCGAATCAGGTATAAAATAGAACTTCTTCGGATAAAATGTCGACATCAATATTATCTCTATTAAAGGTGACTCGAAAGTTGATGTAGTGAAACGAGCCGTCCTGGAGCCAAATCCTGTTCTCATGTGGAGCTTCGATGACTCGCTGAATCATAAATTGGAGTTTGAAGCACCACGCGAAGTAACTTGTCTCTCGTTTTGTCCATATGATGAAAATGTCCTGATCGGGGGTACAATGAATGGACAGATAATCATTTGGGACTTGCAAAATCGTATAGCCAGGGGTGAGGTGGAGGAAGTACTGACTGCAGCTCAAATTCGCTATCGGAACATGATGCGTCAGTTTTTGGCCTGGACAAAGCCTCAAAGTGAAACGGCCATAGTTCCACCAGCTGCAGTGAGTTCTTTATCCTTTTCACACGGAGGACCTGTGACTGGTATCAGATGGCTCGCTCAAAACCATTATATAACCGTGACTGGTCAGACCAGAGTGTCTGAAGATGGGAAGTATAGATTTTTTGTGTCTTGTTCAATGGGTGGGACGATATGCTTTTGGAATTTGGACTTTCCTTTAGATACGAAACGTTCAGAGAGTAGCGCTAATACAAATATTCCAAAACAACTGATAAAGGACGTTTCAGAGTACAAAAAATTTGATAGAATCCTGCGCCCTCAGTATATAATCGAGCACAAAGAACCGCTGACCTCAATAGTGTTCAATCGTGGCAAGTTTGAGTATCTTTCCATTGAGTTTTCACATCAGAAACAGAAAGCACAGCAGGTTGCAATCCAAGTGAAGGCAGTTAAGCATCGCCAATTTCAGCAGGAAATGATTGTCTCTACAATGACCGGAGGCTTGCAAAAGTTTGTATGGGAGGGGTTTGATTTTGTGCATTCGACGGAGGTGAACAAAGAAATTGTGCAGTCCACAGAGGATTTTGCTCCTGTGCATGATGGTCCGGTAAACGAAATCCGAAGAAATCCCTTTTGTGATCGGATTTTCGCATCGATTGGGAAAAATGTGTTGGCAATTTGGAAGGAGGGCTGCATGTGGACACCGATCTTTTGGAGGAAGCGCCCAGCCTCGTTGACCCGTATGGAATGGAGCCTGAATCGACCCGGGCTATTGTTCTTATGTCGAACGGATGGCACTTTTGAGGCTTGGGATTTGTTATGTAAGTAGTGACAACCAGCCGAAAATTGAAAGATATGAAAATTTAAATATTTTGCATATTGATCTAGTGTTCGTACATACATTGCTGTGCAAAACTTAAGCAACTCACTACATGTCGGAATGAAAGGGAAAATTGCAATCAAAATATAAAGAACTTTTTTCCTTTTTTTGTTTTTAATACACACGTTAGCATGTTGCTTAAAGCTCTGCAATAAAAAAATTACATCCGTATTTTAACTGTTCTTCAAAAAAAAAACCAAAACAAAATACACTAACAAAAAGGCTGTGCAAAATCTAAGCAACTTTTATTAATATTTCGTGTAATAGCCGTTATTTTTTATAACAGCGGCACATCTGCGAGGCATTGATTCAACTAAATTATTTAAAATTGATATGTCCATTTTTCCTATTCGTCTTTTAGGTTTGTAAATAATTGGTCCTTGTTTGCAAACTGTACTGTTCCCATACGCCGTTTCAATATACCGAACAAGTTTTCTATAGGATTCAAGTCGGGCGATTGTGCCGGCCAATGAAGAACTTGAATACTTTTAGAGCTAAGCCATTCTTTAACCAACTTCGATGTGTGTTTCGGGTCATTATCATGTTTAAACACCCATCGAAGTGGCATATTACACTCTGCATAAGGTAACACTCTAGATTCTAAGATGTCCTTATACGTGAATCTGTCCATAATTTCTGTTATTCTATGAAAGGGACCAATACCTAATGCTGAGAAACATGTCCAGACCATGACGCTTCCTCCCCCATAGTTCACCGTTTTCCTACAGAAGTGTGGATTCAGTTGTGGTCCCTTCTCACGCCTCACACGGAATAAGCCATCAGAATTGAAGAGGTGGAACTTGGATTCGTCGCGAAATAAAACACTCTTCTATTTAGCAACTGACCATTCAAGATGGTTTTTAGCAAATTCAAGCCTAAATGATATATAAAACGATATAAATAGTAAAATAATAATGTTTAAAAGTGTTGTTCGAGCAGTTTATCTTTTCCTTGCATGTCTTTTTGTGAGCAATGCTTTTTTAAAGCTGTATAGCTTTTTAGATTGAATTCAATTGGCCGTCTGCGAACAAGGCTTGAGTTAACATTTAAGCCTAGCTCTTTCACAACTTCTTTTCACGAGATAAACGGTTTTATTTCTATTAATTTTTTAATTTGTAAGCCATCTCCAATGGTAGTTTTACGCGGCCTTCCACCAAAATTTACACTTTTCTCACTACCCGTGTTTTCATATTTCATAATCCATTTTAAAATTGAAGATTTGTTTATATTTAACGATTTGGCAATCTCTATTTGCATTTTTCCGGAATAATATAGCGAAATTACGTTTGATTTAAATCTATTATCGTATTGATTACGCTGCATTTTCAATTTTATTTTTTTAGACACAACTAAACCCAAAGGGAAGACGATCTTTACTGATCTAATTGACACGAGCATCAGAAAAAAACAAAAACATCGGGAAATCCCCGTTATCTTTTGTTCTGATTGGGAATCGTAGCTGCATTTTGAAAGTTGCTTAGATTTTGCACAGCCTTTTTGTTGGTGTATTTTGTTTTGGTTTTTTTTAAAGAACAATTGAAATACTGATGTCCTTTTTTTAATTGCAGAGCTTTAAGCAACATGCTAACGTGTGTATTAAAAACAAAAAAGGAAAAAAAGTTCTTTATATTTTGATTGCAATTTTCCCTTTCATTCCGACATGTAGCGAGTTGCTTAAGTTTTGCACAGCACTGTATATGTTAAAAATGTTCATTGCATGCTTGCAAAATAAGATTACATACCTCTGCTGAACTCTCTATTATTCTTAGTGTGAACTTGAGTTGATCACTTCCAAGTTTTGATGTTAGATTTCCTTTTCGTGGTTTAAAAAAATACTGGAAATATTGGTTGTAAAAATATGAGATTTTCAGTCACATAATTTTGGGTTTTTCTTTAAATTACAGCTCGAACGGACGATGTATCTTTGATAGACACACTTGGCGGTGGCATAATAACAGCATTAACCGAACACTGTCCTATAATGGTTAAGAAAGTAATCGGAATCGGAGATTACAACAGTAGCCTCCGTGTACTTATTCTGCCACCAGCGTTTCAGAGTAAACTCCCTGGTGAACCTGATGTAAGATTCGTATGACAAAAATATATTCTAAAGTTTTTGTTGTTGTGAATGTTTGCCAATGCAACCTTCAATGATATCATTGTAGGAATATTTTGTTCAAATATTTACTCTGTAATTAGTAAAACTGAATGTTTTTTCACCAGCTATTAATGGAACTCATAAATCGGGAAGAAAATCGCAAAGATAAAATTCAACTGTGGGAAAAAGGATGGCTGGAAAAACATGATGATTTACTACAGGCTAAAAAGTTGATGGAAGAACAAGCGCAGCTTGAGTTGGACCGGCTGCAAAAGGAAGCGCAATTACTCGAAGAAGTTCGCCATAAGAAAGAAATGGAAGAAGCAAGGAAGTATGAAGAGTTATTCGTTTATTTAAATACATTTATAGCGAAGAAAGCTATTAAGCTATTAATTAAGTTACTCATTCAGCATAAATTCAAAATTCAACCGATTTTCAATATATAATTTTATAATTTATTTTTCACAACAGATCCGAAATGAAGCACAAGAAAAAGCTGATTTTCGACCTTCCCGAGCGTCTAGAGAAAAAATGGGACGAAATGAATTTACGTCGCCTGGTTAAAATCCTGATGTCACGTAGGCTTGTCGGTCACCAAAAACTTTCACAACAAACCGCGATGGAAAAGGAGCGTCTTAAATATGAAAAAGCCAAGAAAGACGCTATCACGAAAAGCTTCAAAACGGTCGATGAAGATGTGGCCGCAATCCGGGCCAAACTGCTTCCTGTAGTTGTCGAAAACAAGGAGCGAATCGAAATGGTTGCTGAGTCGTGCGAAAACATTTTAGGAGACACCGAAACCTATGAGAAAATTGAAGCTGAATCGGATCAACGCGTCGAAGAACATTCAATCTTGCACGATGTGAGTTTTAGTGAGTATTTGGATCGCGGAAGGAAACGTAGATTGATCATCAATAAGTCGTTGGGCGGAACGACCGAACGGAAGCATCTGTATAGTGTTTTTAAGGATAATGGGGTGCTAGAAGAGTTCGTTTTTGGATACGATGGGTTTGTGGCTAGGGAGGATCCAAAGATCACAGAATCATATCCAATACATGATATAGAAATGACCACCACTGATGCGGACGACTCGTCTCCGATGGAAGGTGATGACGAATAAGTTTTATCATATTTTTCAATCATTTATTTTAATTTAGCAATTGAGTTCATTTTACTGATGAGCTGTGATAAAATTCATCTTAAAGCTAATAAAAAATTTGGCTATTCTTTTAAAAATGTGGCATTTAATTGGTAACTATAGTATGTTTCTTATCTTAGATGAAAAATTTGTTCACAGGCTCAAAATATTCCTAAGGATGCCAGTCATTTTACATTCAAAGCGAAACATTTGAAACGTATCAATGTAATTATTACGCACAATAAATCAAAAAAAAAAATAGAATCATGAATTCCATATATTTACTAGCATATATTTAAATTGAGTAGAGAGTATCTAAGCGAATTATGTAAATAATCTAAAAAATTCACAAAATAATTCAAAAATAAGTTGACATCTTGAGTTTGTCGGGAATCAAAAACAACCTTAAAAATGTGAAAGTGATCATATTTTTCAAGTAATAATTTCTAACTAAATTCAGTCAACTTTTGGGCAGATGAAAACAATATTTTTGATGTTGAAAATGTATCGCAATGTGAATTTATGAAAGCCTTGGTATGGCATTTTCCAAATGATTTAGACCTTTTTTCAATTGATTTAGACGTTCCCCTAAATGATTCGCACTTTTTACGAAATCATTTAAATCTTTTCTCAAAAAAATCATATTAAATGTTTCTTAAAAAATTTAAATTTAGGGTATGTGTCCTAAATAGTTACAAATGATAGGATTCGGTTGAGTTTTCACTATCAAATGAACATAGTTTTAATGCCAATACTAATATTGCACAACTAGCAGTATCATCGACTTTCTTTTCGGAACTAAGTTAATATCACTCTTTTATTTTCTCAGCTATGAGAAAAAAATTGTATCTTCCTTGGCATAAATATTAATATCAAAACTAATCGATCTTCAAGCCTAAAAAGTATGAAAACCTTATGAAATCAAAATATTTTCATTCAACTGCCTTTCTTCATTCGGAGCAGTTGTTTGCTTTCAAAAATACCCTCAAACTCACACTACTCTCCGTCCGCTTACATATCCCCAGCCACCCAAGTTGAACAAATGTCACCGCTTGGTCCTGGTACCTTTTTTGAATAATGTTCAGCTTTCACCGCGAAATTCAATTCGAGATACATAATTTTTTGATTCTTATAGCAAAATGTCTAGAATAGATTCCCACAAACTAAACATCCTTAATGTATAAAAAGTATCACTATTTCCCTATTCGATAAAATATTTCTCGTAGTTCCCGTGTGATGAGTACATAAATAGACAAAAATTTACATTTTGATTTACATTCATGTTTGATGGTTTTTAAGAAGGCCCTAAGCTTAGTGTGCTCAAGAGTCCCTGCATATTACAAGACGGCTCTGACATTTCAATTATGTTTTGAGAGGCATGCAACTTTCCAAACCAAAAAAAAAACACAAATAAATTATTGAAATGGCCAATTTGTTGGCTTTATAAACTCGAAAAATGCGGTTCAGTGTCCAACTCATACTCAGCCCATTCACCGCACGTACGACACAAATGATGGCCAAATGGCATTAGTTTCTGCAATAGTTGGAACTTATAGGACCTTAGTCCAAGATCTTTCCTCAAAATTTTCCATGTAGTGAACGAACAGACGCCAAGTTGTTGAGAACGGCATTGAATCGATAAATTTTCATTCTCAGTCATACTACCCAGCGATAGCTATCTCGGTACGCATTGTTCGAGCTCATGTTGGATGAACATTGTCGTATATAATACACTGAAACATAAATCTTTCAATCGTACTGCGTATGAGCTGTTCAGATGGACGATTATGAGCACCTTATAATGGACGAAGTGCTCTACAAATTTGTTGTATAGAACGCGAATTTCGGAAATAAATTTCCATTGTTTCAAGACACTCTTCGGATGTCAGTCTTTGCATGGTAATTTACCAAAGTGAATTAAACATGATGATAAAATGATAGCAAAATTTGACAGCTACAATGGCAGATGTCCCTATTGGAAGTTCTATACTTAAAAAATACGTTGCATATTGGATAAACAAATGATCTATCGTTATGAGTTCGATTTCGGGTTTGTGACGGCGATTTCTTGCTGATATTGTTTCCGTTTGGTATATTTAAGAATGCATTCCTAATTTTTATTGGTCCCTGTTGGTTCGACTCTGTAACTTACTGCTTGGAATATTTTATTTATTAGAAGTGTCGTACAATGTTCTTACTGACAATTTACTATATTTTTTTTAAAGGTACCAGTCCACTTTAGAAGACAAAAAAAAGACAATTTTTCAAGCATTTGTTCCTCAGAAACTTTATTAACTTCCCAGTATATGAGAAGTTCTGGTAATCGCTTCGAAAATCGAAATTGAATTTTTTAACATTTCTTTACGTTTTGATGTCGAAGCGTTTTGCAATATTAAAAGCTGATTAATTTTTGAGACATTTCGGTTTTTAAACTGATTTGCAAAACACAGTGAACAATGTTTATAAAATTTATATACTCCAAACAGTTTTTGTAAATCATTCACTATATCTCACGAACCAGATATAATATTTGCATCAATAAGGTGCAAATCGACGTGTATTAACATTTTTGTGATGTTTTAAATTTTATAAAAAAATTGTTGGAGCTATTTTTTAATTTATTAAAAGAAAATGCGAAGAATTGGGATTTTTTCCATAAAAAAATAAATTTTTAACTTCATTTGCACAGCTCAGTAATAATTGTTTATAAATTTTTTACATTCTTATCAGTTTTGAAGAGAAACCATCAAAAAAAAATTCTATGGTAATGAAAAAAAACTAAATTAAATATAAAAAATCATTCAAAGTTAACATGCAAAAATGGTTCATACGAATGATATCACTTTACATATTTTATTCTAAAGACATTGTTGTAAAGTCAATCAAAGTTTATCAATATTTGCATAATTTGACAAGATTTTGAACAGTTTTCACGACGGTTTAATTTTAATAAAAAAACTGCTTAAATTTTGAAAACCAAAAAAAAAAAATCAATCAAATTTGCATTTGTGGTAATCAACGTTTTGAATGGTAAAATGTTTTGTAGTAAATATTTTGCAAGATCAAATGCGTTAAGAAGCTTTCATCAAATAAAAAAAATTATTTAATGGGAAGCGTGGTTTCGGGGTGTCGGGTGGCATCTTCTTCAGGTGCTGTCATTTACCATCCGCCACCAGACAGCACGACCACGGTGAGGCTTATTGATGGATTAAGCTCGTTGTACTTCAACTGGTTTGTATAATTACTTCTATTCGCGAAGTATAACGACTGTCAATTTGTTTTTTCGTATATCCGCTTACGTCGCTATTTTATATTAAAGCACACTAGAAGGCGAAGTTGTCAACTAGACTAGGAGGTTCTAGCCTATGCTAAATAACTAATAAATTTTTTTAGTTTTGGTAGTTTTATTCTTTAGTGTTCGTAAGATTTCAATTACTTCCTCCATCATCATTTGTAAAACATTTTACTTTTTACATGCAATTGAACCTATTTTTGACTGCATATTCAATGTTTTTCAAGACAAACTGAAAATAAGAAATAATTATTAGTTTCATTGATGTAAAATCGTGAAAAATACAAATTCAGTGATAGCAATTTTGAACAAAACTATTCAAAATATCCACGCGACCAAATTTCCTCAGTGGGCGTTATAAAAAAAAACTGCATTCATTTGTGCTGGCGCTGTTTTGTCCTTCAAGCATCGATATGAAAATACAACTAATATATTATAATAACGTAGAAAATGCTTTGTAGCCTCCCCTCATCGATTGATCTGCGTGAATATTCAATCAAACCAATCCGCCCCGTCCTCCACCTAAAGTTATACGTAATCAATGGATACTCCCGTAGATGATATGATTAATATTAACTCATTCCTATTACTGTTATGAGAACCTCTCATTATTATTATGTAAAGTAGTATTATTTTCAAAATTATTATTGTGTTTAGTATTTTTCATATTTATGTTAATATTACTAGGAAGACCATGTGGGCCTCAAGGGTCGCACCTCGCGGCTTGTTTATTAAAAGAGTCGTAAAATATTGCTACTGACAATTTACTATCATTTTTCATGTAAATTTGCCACAAAATCGCTAATCAAAGAACTTCTAGGTGAAAATTTTCTTTTACAATTTGCTGAATAAATGAAAATAATATTTAACAACAATGAAGATTTTAACTGAGAATTATTACGAATGAATTTTTCGACCAAAAAAGGTAATCTTCAGGCTCGCCACTAAAAAAGGTAGTAGTGTACTAACTAATTCATATAAAATGATCAATACCGCCCGACAAAATGTCCAGAGAAATTATTCAATGCAAATATCTGTATCTGAATTCAGTGTGCAAGGTGTGTGCAGATCGATTTACAGTTTGACTATGCATTAAGCACACGGCAATATGTATCCGAGCTGTTAAATAACGAACTGTGGCTAATGAGTTGGGTATTAAATATTAAAGTTTCTGCTTTCCGTGTCGCATTCGTAAGCAATTTGCTAATATACGTATGCTCAGATTGCGTGCATATGTATTTAGATATGTTTCGAAACGGTTGTCGGACTATCGATTCATGGTTATTGCCAAAAATTAATTGCTTGCAGGGCGACCTTTCACGACCGGATGCAAGAGTTAATTCGATTGATTTGATTTCAACGGAACTTGTCAATGCCATTAAGTTAAATAACGAGCAAGTTCTACGGGTGTGTGTAACCAACGAGGTCCAATATTAGACCACTACTAAAGCATACGTAAAGCAGACCAATTTTCGAAAAAGAAATTTTCAAAATTATTACGTTATGTTGTTAATCGGAATACCTAAATAAATTTCGCAAAGCTGCGAAGACAATTCATATCAAGATGCAAAATGTACATCAACATTCACCGTTTCGCACTCTTGAAAAAGAAGTAATTTAAATATTTCATTAATTGCCATTGTGAGAACTATTTTCACCTAATTTTCTTTGGGCATGGTGTCAACTTTCACCGTTTCCATGATGCTAGGCTATTATTATAGCGGCAAAGCTGGGCGCTTTGTCTGTACAAAAGTTTGAGCTAAACAAAAGAAGAATCTCAACACGTACCGGAATGTTGAAGTTGGAATATTTAAACGCTTGACGTCGGACTGAACAATCCGCGTTTGTGTAGAGATGATTTATCGTCGTTGATCAATGAAACAAAGCCATCATCAACGTTGGAAAACATGAACCGTCTAAAATGTATCTATGCAAAAGCGAAATACTGCAAACCTTCCATAAGAGACAATTTCAATCGATTTTCACGACTAGGAGGAATAATACGTGAGCTTAGATCCAATGTCAAAGATTAGCAAACCTTTCTCAATAACATGAACACAGAATCATAAGTCATAGTACGATTTCTTCAATTGATCTGAGGTGATCCTATGTTCACTTTTGCAGTTGAGTTTCTTTTACTGAAGTGAGTAAATCAGAAAAATAAGTAGAGCGGCTTCGTATTTTTTTGGTGGCTGACAGTAAATAATATTCATTCACAAGCAAATCAGATCAAAAAAACTAATTTTATTTTACCCTGCTTTCGCTCTTATTAATTTAATTTTTAGATCAACCAGGCTTGTTTTTATTTTACTTTTAGAAAAACTAAGGAAATTGGATCAGTTTGATTGCCCTATCTAAAACGAGAAACTTTGGCGACTTAAACTAGATTATGTTCTAGATCTAGTTGGAACCAAATTTCAACAGTTTTAGCAATCACGTTATATTTTCATGCCGTTTTGTCGATCAAATTTTATATTAATCTACATATTTATACACTTTGGTGTTCCACGATTTTTACCATTGAAACTATTTTAATGAAAGCTAGACGACGATTAAGAACAAAACATGGAATCATTTTGCATTTGGCCTCGCTGGAATTCTTCGTAGTTTACTTCCTCAAATCGTTCACCTCTACATTTATTCACGTATAATGTTATTTATCCTTTTATTTTAGGGAAACGACTTTGCACAATGCCTTTTGGGACATTGCTTTCAATTCTGCTCAAATCTTGTAACTTTTCTATATTTGATCTGAATATTTTTGAATAGATAGTTCTGTAATATGCATATTGAATGGATATTCTTTAGGATTATAATTCTCTATGATTCTCAGGTATTTATTCAAAAAACGCTGCATTTTGTCCTTACCAACTGCCGTCACAAACTTACTGGTTTACTCTTCTGGTTTGTTCCATACGCCAGAAAGCTACTTAAAAAAAGCCAGCGAAGTGGTACCCTTGAGGATACGTCCCAGTAATATTTACAAAAATTGGGGTCAGTGCGACCCTTGAGGCCCACACGACGAACTTCCCAATGGGGTGAATAAAAAAGCTATAATTAATTTTTATTAGTAATTACTATTATTAATAATAACTATTATTAAACATTATTATTCTAAATTATTATAATTACTTTTATTGTTTTTATCAATTTTTTATCTAACCATAAAAGAGGAGGAGGAGAGGAGAGGAAGACGTCTCCACTACCTGGTCATCCTCTACCAAAGCCAAGACAGCCTCGTCCTCCTCGTCTTCCTTCTTGTTCTCCTTTCCGTCCTCAACCTCGTTCTCCATCTCGGCCTCGGAATCCACAACTATTATTGAGGGTATTTAATTATTATTTACAATAACCATTCGTTATTAAGAATGTTTGACCGTTACTGAATAATTATAATTGACTTTATATATACAATAGCAAAATATAACTAATATTATTTGATTGTTATTAACAATATTAATGTATTTATAACAATATCCAATTATTAACTGCATTAGCGTCTCTACTCCCATTCACCCAAACCTGATAATATAAGTTTGGAATTTCAAAAATTAATCTTTATTTTTTTTTAAATAACATTTTTTTACAAATTTGATCACAATTTCGCTAAAACACACAATAATAACAACATTACTATGAAGGTATTTGGTATCTGCACGAATTAATAGTGCGTATCAATAGTTTAAAAATAAGCAATTTTTAGTCGTTTTTTCAGTTTTTTCATCCTAAATAAAAAACGGCTAAACCGATTTTACTGAAAAGTCATTCAGTTAAAAGTTACGTGATTACGCGTCAAATGAAACTGGTCCCACGTCAATGCGATCTTTGGTTCTTGAGATAATCGAGACGAAAAAATATTCCGAACGCACATACGTACATACGTACATACGCACATACGCACATCCGCACATACGCACATACGTACATACAAACTCACATACATCCCTCTAAAAACGATGGATTTGGATTCTAGAGACCTTAAAACGTGGAGATCTGTCAAAATTTGGGATTCGCAAAATCGACCCCATTACAATAACTTCCCATAAGGAACTGGGAAGTTAAAAATATTGAAAATATTGATGCCAAAGAAAATATTCTTAATAATAATAATGATGGGAACTGATAATAGTAATGAGAATGAGTAAATATTGATCATCCTAGGGAGCGTTCGTCAATTGATAACGCAAGGGTTAGAGTAGGGTAGGGTTAGCAAGATTTCAACCGAAATCTAGGGTTAGCAAGATTTCAACTGAAATTACAATGAATAATGAGCTCAAAAATTTGACAAACGATCCTTACGTAATTAACGGAGGTTCCTTTATTCATGATAAATAATCATTATTTATTATTTGTTTATGAATATTTTTAGAAAGTATCTAAACAATTTTATTTTTTATTTACGGACAACTCTTAAAACAGGACATTATGTAAAAAACAAATTAAATACAAGCAATAATTTCTTAGAAAAATAATTCTATTTTTTGCAATTTTTTTTATAAATTAAAAAAGATCTGAGTTGAATTTTTTGAATTACGAATGATAATACACATCGATTGACAACACAATTGCGCCATTAAAGTATGTGAAATCAGTTCATATTATTCGTATCAACCATTTATTCATTATAGATAAGTATTGTAATTGTTTGTTGCTTTTGTACGAATATGTGTTTAAATCAATGATTTTTTGTTTATTAAGAAACTGTTAAAACATTTACTTTTCCAAAGTATTGATTAGAACAATTTGGTTGAAGTTTGTTTCAATTTTTCCTCTAAAATTATTGAAATCATAAAAATGTTAAAATGCGTTGAAATTACATTATTCGTTCTGACTTTTCATGTTTTTTTATTTAAGTTTTGAAATTTTTTCCAACCAAACCTGTTTAGAGTATCTGACTTTGATCGCTTGTAGTGCAAATCAGGTTAAAACCAATTTCGTTTTGAAAAAAACGCTAATTTTCTGCAATTTTTTATCAAGTTAAAAACCTCTTTACTCAGTGGATTATAATTTGTTGGAATCTTTTTATTACAAACACATTTCCATTGATACCTTTATGATGTAAATCCATCGTTTGATTTGTGAAATGTGATGCGTGACAGGACTGATTTTGAAGTGGTCAAAAACCACCCTACCGAAATTTCCCAAAAACTAATAAGCTCTCAAAATTATGAAGACACTTCGATTGATACCTCAATATATTAAAAACGACTTTTGATTCCTGCGATATCGTTCTAGAAAAAAATGACGTATCCACGCACATACAGACTCCCTCTCAAAAACACTCAAAAGATCTTCAAACGTAAATTTGAATTTTCGGGGGCGATTACAAGATTGATCCCAGTATATTGGAAGTTAATTAATATTCTTCCGACTATTATCGTTGTTAATATTCAGCCCATTATTTTGAATTTCAAATAGGCTTTAAGAAAAGTATAGTGTCAGCAGTGAAAAAAATAAGCAAGCATTTTTTATTGGCTAGAAAAACTCTACAAGCCTCCCTGGACATTTCCACTTACACATTATGGGGCTTATTAATTGATAAAACACGAAAAAAAATATTTTTGTCGGAAAAACTAAGAAATAAATACATATATATCACGTAAAACATAAGTCGTGAAGCGTGGGAAACCAAAGGGCTTGGAAACAGTTTATTGAGTACAAAACCATAGTTGTGAGATTGGCAAAAATGTGGCGGTTAATTTTGCAAATAAGGTTTTCATAACGTTTGCTAGTTCAGAATATATTTTAAATTTAATAAAGGATTTTCCATGGACATGACTCATAACGGGCTCTCTAACTGCCTTTTGAACGTTATGGCATCATCTTGAGAATATGAAGAGCATCGACGAGAAGCTCTCCAGAAAAAATGGATACATAAGAAGCTGTTCATCGACAAATGAAAATGTTCTTCGATAAATGAATATTTGGGCGAAAGATTCCTTGTCCGAAAGGAAGTGATAAAGTCAGTTTCGAGGAAAATTTTGATATTCTAGAAATCTTATAATTCACAATAACAGTAATTGATTTCATCTTCACAAAATACGACGTGTTGTGTTTTTATAAAAGAAATACTTCCTTTTAATTTTGTGTATCTTTATTTGGATTCGTAATCAATTTTCGACCGTAATCGTTCGGTCGAATCGCTGAGGAAGACCGGACGGTTACGGTCGAAAATCGATTACGAATCCAAATAAAGATACACAAAATTAAAAGGAAGTTTTTCTTTTATAAAAACACAACTCACAATAACAGTTGCAAACGGCTCTCAATTTGTCTGCTAAAGTCGAATTGCTCATATTTCATATCATATCACGAGCGTCGCACGAGTATGTAGTGTTGCGCTAAAAATAAATCATTTGCCTGAAATTTTTAAACTTTTAACAAGCTAATAAACCTAAACAATCGGCCATTTTAATAATTTATCTGTGCTTCATTTGTTTGAAAAACTCTTTGCCTTCATGCCTTTTGATACGTTGTCTCATTCATTTGTTAAATACTAGTAACATTTACCAAAAGAGGAAAGCAACTGGAAAATCTACACTCGTTTTTCTGTGTCAAAAAACGTGCAAAGCCGTGAGAATTTTTCAACAGAAATATTCAACGTTATGTCTTTGGAAAATTAGGATGCGCCAATAATAGTGTACAAAATTATTCTTTGATTAAAATAACAGTTTCCTAATATAGTCGGAAAAGTATGAAAGATTAAGGTCTATAGCACCTATACTTCAGCTCAGCAATGACATTTTTGTATATTCTCATTGAATATGAGGTTACTGTTCACACTGTAGATACAGTACTTTTTGCGACCGTTTAACTGAGATGTGTTGAATAATTAATAAAAGTTAATAATAAATTGCACATGTTCAAGTAGCTGGGAAGCCAATCTGTAATAATTATGACGTATGATCCTTAACATGTTCAAAAAAATTTAGCGGCAATATATTATTCATTCAAATTTGGGAGTATCGATTTGGGTTTTTTCAGTAAATGAGTTTTTAAGGGCTAAGGGTGAATACGGGCAAGCAGATAAAGATACTCAAATGGACTTGAAGCATGACTGTAGAGAATATTTAAATTTTCTGAATTATTCTTAAATCGCCAATTGAAGCCTTTGTTACAAATGTGCTACGTTTTTGAGCACTTCCTTATTATAAGGAATTATACATCCAAAATAATTGTATCGATACCTCAACATTATTCATAATAATATATTAATAATATCTTTAGGTATAAAAATCTCTTCAAATTTCATTTTCCACTTTCATCTATCTTTCAAACAGTTTGTTCAAACAACAAATCGTTTTAATTTCTACCGTTTCCCAATTCGCTGGATATCCAATCATTTATCGTTTTGGTAATTATCTTAATTGAAATAATAAGCAGACATCGGTTTATTGGCTGCCCAAACGGATTAGCGGCAATGCGATCTATTAATAGATACAGAAGTTAAAATCGCTGTTTAATTTACCCAAACTTTCAGCACACAATACACCATTGAGGAATCGTTTTCATGTGAATATGAACTTTTTGATGGCCATTCTCTTTTAATACTTGTAGAAAAGTGATGCTGGTTTATGATTACGATGATAATAATGAGTTGAATGCTCTCCAGCAAATTTCGTGGAAATATAGCAAAAATGTAGTCAAAACCAATTAACCTTACACAACTCGAATTTTTCCATTTTTCAATCCAAACAATTGGCTCTTGGGTCATGCTCGCTTTTATCTACTATTATCACTGCACACCTTAAGATACAGTAATTTCTTCATATGGTTGGGATGTCCGCTGTGCAGATTACGGGCTTACCGCCGATCGGCGAACAAACAAACAAACAAACATTGGCTCATCAAATTTGAGTAGAAACCATCGATTTGCTTCTCATTACATTACATCGCGGCATTGCGTAAGTTCACTCTTGCAAAAGTTCGGGTCTAACGCGGGGCTTCCATAGTCGAAGATAAGGTAAAAAACCGGAACAGATAGATGCTAGCGCAAAATTAGTTTTGGCAAAGATTGTTTTCTTATGGATTTCGTTAGAGGGCATTTTCCGTTCAAATCGTGTAATCAATGGAAAGGTGTTGAATGTCACCGGGTTAAGTATCTTGCTAGGCCAGTTTGTATGAACAGTTTCTCAAGAATTGTCTGGTAAGGTTTGAATGCATGTCTTAAGATAATGCAGACCCGACTGTCGGATAGTTTGGTTTTTAATTAGCTGGTTAAGTGGAATTGTTCGTAGTATTTTTATGGCGGAACAAAGCATTAATTTGATACTTCTGGAATCGAATTCACTTTTGAAAGGTCATCATGACCTCAACCATAAACTATCTTACATTTCCTAGACTCAATTCGAGATACACATATAATTATAGCAAATCGAATTTCACATAAATTTAAATTATAGGGGTTTCATTATGCTTTGTTGCCTTAAAACTACTGATGTGTTAGTTCTTTTATATAAACATGTCGATATTTACGTTTGAATAGTTTCTCCAAAAAATCGATGATTACTGAAAATAACGCCCTTCAGCACCTTTGTCTTTTTGCTTGTCATAGCTGAGCTTACACTGTGTTTCACAAAAAAACGGGTGGCCAAAAAAGACATGAAAAAGACTGAATCGTTCGAATTAAATTTATTTGATCAACTTCATAGGAATGCATTCTTCCCAATTATATCAATATGGAATCCAGTCGCCCTTGTTATAAATTATCGCCTAATCGGTTTATACAGCTGTAACTAAATTTCTGTACGTATTCCATAATAAAACCTTGCAAAATCCTCTTGAGGACCCGCGTGAGCTGCTGCTGTGGTGGTTTTATTTTTGCCTTTTAGTTCATCCTTCATTAGTGACCACACGTTTTCTATCGGGTTCGCGTCTGGACTATGTGATGACCATTCCAAAGTTATGATTCCCTTTTCTTCTTTCCAACTGGTTCCGAGACGATTCCGATGTTTAGGATCGTTGTACTCTACGCAGAATTCAATCGCGATTGTTGGCTCCATATAAACTCAAAGCAAATTTAAGTAAACCAATTTTATAACGTTTGAACTTTACTTCAGTATTCAGAGTTTTTGTCAAACGGTTAGCTGCTCAAATCCCCTCTGCGAGAAGCATCCGTAAACGTGCACCTTTGCCGTGTGCTTTACGGTACGCTGCAAAATTCTTTCACCATTTTTCGTCCACGTTCTCTACCAGCAATCACATAAAAAAAATAAAGATTCATCAGTAAAAATCACGTAGCTACAATCATGGTACAAATTTGGTTTTGCCCAACTTAGTCTCTTTTCGGCATGCTCTTCGGTTACCAACGGCTTGGCAAGTGTACTTCTACTGTTGATTCCAGATTCTTGCAATCTTCGCCTTATCATACTAGTTGATACACTGACTTCCATGCTCATCAGTTTCTGTCTAGCATTTCGTAGAGTCAGTGCCGAGTTCTTCTCAAACAAACTACAGATGACCTTATCTTGCCTTTTGAGGTCGCTCTTTTAGGACCTCTACCTGGACCATCGACACCATTACCAGAATTTTTAAAAGTCTTAACCCACTTCTTAACGAACGAAGCAGAAGTTTAAGTATATCTAGCAACCTGCGCAAAATTCATTCTTGGTCCTTTTGTATGACTCATCAAGAACACTGCCTTAAATCGCCTTTTATAAATGGTACTCATATTGTTATGATGCTTTATCTTCCAAGTATTGAATGGTACTAAACATCAAGCCTAAACGCCTAACTCTAATTTACTGCAGGTATTTATTTGCCAAAGTAATTAAGTTTACGAACCAAAACGGATATATAATTAGCGACACGTTTTTGTGAAACATGTGGTTTTTTTTAGCATGTATTGTATATTGATTTTCGTTAATGGATAGAAATTTCTGTTGCACAGTAGCAAGAAATATGTTAGGCTTGTAAATTTATGATACAAGCTGAACTAAATTATTAATTAGGAACTAGAAAGAGACTTTTTTGGTGATTTTCATAAAACGCGAACGATTGGCCGAAAGAACCAAACTGCATTGAATCATGGGTACTCTGTAGGCGAATCAGAAGTGAATTGAAATAAAAATTAGAGATTATACTAGGATGAGCAAAGATGGTGGGATTTCTGCAGGGATGATAAGAGTGACGGAGGAGGAAGAGTGGAGGGTCTTGGAGATATAAAAAAGCTTACATAGGAGACTCTGGTCTAGAAAAAGTCTACGTTATTGTAAAGTTACGAGGCTGAAGTAGATTCAACGGAGGAAATGTTGAAATGTTATAGAGCAGGCTGAACTTATTTTATCATAGCTTTGTCGCGTATACTATGTGTAGACCATGTAGAGGAGTAGTATTTGGATGAATTGCGTACGGAAGAAACAAACGGTTTAATACTAGTTTCAGGTTTAAAAAAGATAGATGTTTTAAACATAACATTATCAATATGTTGGGCGAATTTTAACTTGGTGTCAAAAATAACTCCCAGGTCACAAAAATGATCGAGCACCAAGACAGTATTATTTGTAAGGAGTAAAAAACCTCGAACCGATTATTTGTATAAGTGAAAGTGAGTTTACGGTATTTAACAACATTGCTAGTTCGGTTATTGAGGACACACCATGATTGAAAAACACTAAGATCACATTCAAGTATATGACAGAAAAGATGATTATGGAGACCTTTTAAGAGGCAAATCATTCTGAAAGAATAAAAAAAGGGGCCCCAAATAAGATATTACCTTCGTCACGCAGCGTGGTCGAACCACGAGCCCATAAGGACAAAATAAGGGACTGTCATGCCCCTGAAGACCCCAAACCGCCGTCCGAGCAACCGCTATCTTTTAAAAATGTATATGCGAACCGCCACTTCACACAAGCAGGCGATTATTTAAATATATTATAAGGATATTGCATTATATAATTAGGGACTAGATCAATTTAGGTAAGAATTATTGAATTATATAAATATAGAGGAGATTTATGTAGGCTAAGGATATTGAATTATGTATACATATATTGGACTAGATAGATAAGTAGGAAGTAATGTTGGTATGCAGAGATTGTTCCTAATCGTGCACGCAAAAGCTGCGTAATTTAAGTTATCATCAACAGCAACATCAATAAAATGGGATAGTTCTTTTGAATATACATACATATATCTTTGATACTGACGTATGCTAAAATATGCCGGGCTCGCCGTCAGCGTCTAAGGATTCGAATTAAACGCATCGATAAAACGAGTCAGAGCGGCAACGTCGTTGATACCAATTTGCACAGCGGTCCTCAAAATCTAGCATTACAATGTGTTTGCCTAAGGGCCGCCAATCTCACGGAGATTAAATCGCCAGCTGACGTGCGTCGGCAATTGGCACAAAACCTGTCCAAAGCAGGTAAAGCTTGAACGAGCTCAGCAAACTCGGATGGCCGTTGACCGTCGATACAGCAGTAACGGAATCGGGGGATCCCATAAATATCGCCGGGAGAACAGCTGGAGGGCCTGTTCGTTGCGGTTGGTAAATAAGTAAGGGCAGACGTGGGTGTACGTGGTTCAGCTAAGAAAGTCGAGTGTGAGCGAAACCTGGTGCTTGGGCGAGTAGAGTTCAAAAATTGGTGCGGTATATGATCTTTAGTAGCAAGATGAGGACGACCAGCGGTGATCAGCAATTGGTGTAGGAATAGAAGCCAGCAGCGTTAGTATAAGAAGACAAATTATAAGTATAGTTAAGTATGGATAGGTTTAGTAAGGTAAATTGAAATAAAATAAAATAGTGCTTTTACATAACACTGTAGCTAAATGTGTGAAGTGAAATATATTACGACTCTCTCAGAAAACAAACTTCTTTCACTATGACCCTTTTTCGGTGGAGAGATGCTAAAATGATGCGTGATCTACAATTTAAACTTCCGAAGAGTGTTGTACTTTTCATCTCGGATCACAATGTCCTGTAAAAAATAGATGTCGTGATATGATGTACAGTAGAATCTCAAAAAAGTTAACTCGCGTAAAAGTTAATCGCTCGGTTAAGTTAACTGAATTTCAGCTTCCACGTGCCGCTCTGAAAAGTTAACTTTTCAGTTAACTTTTCTGAGCGTATGAATTTTTCAAACCAACCGCTTTTTTCGGTCACTAAAGGGGCAATTTGGCTCCCATCAATACAATAGTGAAGACAACATTCCGTTGTCTAAATTGATTAAATCAAATAGTGCTTACGACGATACACTTCGAGAAGTTCAATTGTTGGGTGATAATGTTGACATCAGCATTGATGTCATTGAAAATTGGAACAAGGATCAAATTGCGGAAGATGACGATGATTTCGAAGTTTCCGATAATGATAACGATGGATCAATTATCGAGGAAGATATTCAACAACCAAAAGTGAGCTTCTAGAAAGCAGTTGAAAGCATCAATATCTTGATAAAATTGTTTGAAAATAATAACGATGCAAATCAGGTGGCAGACCTTGTCCATATGTGTACGAAAATGATCAAGAGCTATTACACAAAAGAAAAGAAACAAACAAGTCTCGACGGCTTCTTCAAACGACTCCACAAAAATTAATTAATATATCGCACGAAAATGATCAAGAATGACTGAGAACCATAAACCAGCCGGTACAATTTTTTTTGTAATGATGAAAACTAACTCATTGAAATAAATTTAGCGTGTTATTTACGAAAAATCTATACTTATTATTGTACTTTTTCACTTTTGAAAACCACTTAGAAAAGTTAATAGTTCGAAAAAGTTAATTACCCTTGGGACATTTCGGTTAACTTTTTCGAGATTCTACTGTATTATTATTTCTAAGCGAGAAATGACGAAGAATCTTCATTTATTTTCAATTAATGAAGTAACCACTTTAGAAATTCAATATTTTCGGTACATATTTTATCTGTACTATTTGCCGGTAAATTTGTATCATCTTTCAACGTTTCGTATGATTTATCATATATCAATTATCATAATAATCAAATTAAAAGTGATCCATTTCTTTGAAGTTGCATTATAATGTTCAGAAATGTTTTAATTTTCTTAGTAAAATGCAAAGCTCCGTGCCTACTCATATAAATATATTATATTATTCGATATTACATCCATTTTGTTTTCTATGAATGTTTAAACTTGTGAAGCAATCGTTCGTTTATTTATATATGCGCTACAATATTTGATGCCCCTGAAGAACCTTTTGTTAATTATTGATGTTATATGAAATGCCAACCTTTAGTCATTTTTACAAAAGCTCTAAGAAGAATCTCATTCATATATCATTTATCAAAGGTATTGAGAAGAAGAAGAAAATAACAGCAAATAAGATTGAAAATAAAAAAAAATCATTTGTAACACATACATCCGAACAAACTAAAATTGAATTTTTCTACGCTATCAACATAATATGTACATATACGTCTTAGGAAATTTTGAATAATATTTTTTTTATGTATATTATTTTCCAGCCAATTCAATATTCCCTTTCAATTTGAAAGTCTTTCCTTCTTGAGCGATAATCTCAAGTACCATTGAGCTAACAATTAATTTCATTGTGTTGGCATGCATGCTAAGTAGAAAGAGCTGAGGTTTGACTCCTACGCCACCCAACAACACCATCGTGAATATGCTAATTATTATTTTTAGTAAACGCATATGTTAATCACATGGTCTTTTTAATGTGTAGGTAAATCCCAATGAAATGTTGAAGAATTAGTCAAATTAATTGCAAACTTTCAACATTCCTACATTATTTTTGATGGTGGAAAATGATGTTGTGGTATCAATATTTTTCTTCTTCAATAAACAGATAAAGGTCAAACGTTTGAAATTTATTAAAAATGCGCGGTTGAATTACTTTTAATATCATTAAATTTTGTTGTGTTTTTACCAAGCCTATAACGTCAAAGCTTGTAATTACTGTTTATCTTTGAAATTTCACATGAATCCATTATTTTCCAAGAAAAACCATGGCTTAAAAATTCATCGATACATAAATTGGCCTTAAAAGCTATGCAAAATTTTCGATTTCATTCTATAGTTGTCAAGCGAGAAAAGTGAATTTATGAGACTAAGTGATTGGTTTGCCACCAGCTAAAATATTGTATCTAACATCTAAGCCGCTTTTGAATAATTTAATGTTAAAACTTCCGTTGAATTATGTTAATCATCTTGCAGATTCTAGTTGGCAGAAAACAAATGTATTTTTCAAGAAACAAGATTTTTTGGAACAATCTCGTCGCTTACGTGAGGTCACAACAGAAAAAAGAAAAAGTCCTGTATGGTTATTAGTCTTCACAGACAAACACCTTCCTGATTGGGCGGTTTTTAATTGGACAAGAATGGTTCGCTGGAACAAGATAAATGAAAAGACTCAAGTGGGCACAGTTCACATTCCGATCCGCATGGTCAACCTATTTTGCATTTCTGCATATCTCACGATTGTGGTTTGGTTGCTAGTAGTTCACAAATAGCATTGCCAAAAGTACTTGCAGATACTGCTACCACAAAATGATAATTAGAGCGTATCTGCCCGTGACTGCAATGCACCATGAGTACTAGAAATATGTAGGTGTGAGTGAAATGTGCCCCTTGTAATACCGAGAAGTGGACATGAAACCAATGAAGTATCGAAGCTTAGTAATTGCCAGCCATTGTTTTGAATGGGAGCGTGAAATGTAAACTCAAGCACAGTTTCTTTATTTCTCTTGACATTTTTCGTAGCTAATAAAAATAACAAGAGACGGCATTCTGATTGCTGACCTTTATAGTGCTGCTGCAGAAATTTCGGTTGAAAACGTTTCGCCAAAAACCCTCAAAATGAGCTGATGACACAGATGACTCCGATTGAAGCAAGACATCCAAAAGATGATTATTGGATGCTCAAATGGTACACATACGAGTATATGTGGATGGCAACAGATTCAGATGTGAATTGAACATGTTATTCCGAATCGAACTGAGATCTATTAAAATACGTGTAAAGCTTAAGGAATTCTACACACGATCCCGTGCCCAAGACCCGTTTCAACTTTTCAAAAACTGGTTATACTTCGAATGTTGTGAAGGAGAAAGAAACTGGTTCAGACACCAAATTGCTGGCCAATCACCTTGCCTTCATCGGTTCAACTTAAGATACAGTTGCAGATACAAACATGCATTTATGCAGGGAGACTTGTGCAAATGTTACCTACATATGTGTGCACATAATCGGATGTGCACTACGATTTCAAGTAATGTCATGAAATTGTTATTCGCTCAAGGTTCACCATGCACGATTTCTACAATCCTCTTCTTACACGATGGCAACAAGAAATGATGATCCGGCAAGAGGAAAGTAAGAGTGATTGCTTGCTGAGCTGCCGGGAAAGGCAATGGGAAAGATCGTCAGTGAAGTCTGCCTTTCAGCAACTTCAAAATGCCACAATTGCATTTAAATGGCAACTAAATGCATAACATGTCTTCCAAGAAGCATATATTAATTGTATTACAAGGATCGATTGAGTCCAACACGAACTGGTGCCTAGAATCTATCCAAAACGAGTTGGAAACTTGCTCTGAAACTCAAGTTACTGGCCTAAGTCTTTTGTTTCAGATCAGTTAGTGGTTAGATGATTTGTCCAGATATGCACTCAGGAGACGTTGAATGACTACTAAATTACCTTCAAGTGTTGAGAAACGTAAGAATGCAATGCAGGAAGAATATCAATGTAACTTGTAGAGATTTATTTCTCAGTTGAATAAGAAAAAAAAAACATTTGAAAGTTGTTAGACTTTTGCGGATAAAGTGGAAATTTAATGCACTTGATATGCAGTTTATGGCATGTTGGAGTTGAATTAACTTTTAATAAAAATAGGCATTAGAATAATGCTAATTCAAAATGTACGTTTCAGTTTCAATGATTTGCTCATATTAATGAAAAAGTCAATTGGTATTCCAAGAATTGAATTGACAAAATCGAAAAATAGCCATAAATGCGTGAATTCTGAAGGTCTTTGCGATGTGCAAAACGAATTTTACATCATTAACTACAAGTAAAGTGTGTTATGTATGTGAAAGTTGAAGTTTGAATTGTAAATTTATTGGAGTGTCATTTAAATATTAGCTACGTGCAGAGCGTTATCAGTAAACTGCAAAATGGAAATTCCTGAAGAATTTGAGAAATTCTGAACAAAAATCGATGTCACACATGACTTTCGTATACCACAAAGTATATACAGCACCATTTTAAACTATTTATACATAAAAAACTTTAATGTAAAAAAAATAAAAATAGCAGAATGCAAGAAAATGGACAATACAACTCTGGATTAGTTTCACCGAAATAATAATTGCCTATTTCTAGAAACCTTTTGCAAGAAAAAAGTTGACACTTTTCAAAAGTTCTAGTTGAAGAATCCTCTGCAGCAAGTGATGGATGGTTTCATGAGTTTTAGTTTAGTTATGCTATGTCTTATGTTTTTTGTTGTTTTTCGCTGTAAGGATGATTTTTTAATCATGTCGTAAAACAAAAAAAGTGTCGCAAAATTGCAAATGTCGATGAAACAGTGTACCAAAATTGAAACCAAGAAATGCTGTCGAAATTGTTAGAAGCGTGCCGGGTAGACAATGATCACAACTTTGATAACCTAGGAGTTTTTAGAAGTTTTCCGAATAAAACCACGACTTTTCCAAGTGAAGATCAAAATCAAAAATAGAATTTAAGACCTTCTCTCTTCAACGAGAGGACAAAAGTTCTATACTTTTTTTTGGATAATATTCCGGCACATTTTAATAATTAATTTCTTGTTTTCAGTCAGGAACATAGAAAGAAGTGAAATACAGGAATCAATCGACATCTACACTGATGGATCAAAAATGGATGGAAGAGTTGGCTGTGGCGTTTTCTCAGCACAGCTATGCATTAAACTATCCTTCCGGTTACCAGACCACTGCAGAGTTTTTCAGGCAGAGGCCATTACAAGGTAGTGGACTGGCTGAGAAATCAGAAAATTTTCATAAGAAATTTAAACATTTTCTCTGACAGTGAAACTGCTATCCAATCACTATCCAGCGTGCATAACTCATCCTGGATTGAAATGGAATGCCGCTCACAACTGAACGTGATATCGTTTCACTGTGAAGTGATTTTTTGCTGGGTACCGGGACATAGTGATATACCGGGAAATTGCGAAGCGGATGCCTTAGCGAGAGCAGGCACTGTTCTCCAGGAGTATACACTCACACCCCAAGTTGGTCAACCTCTAGCTTCTATAAAGCTAGGATTTAAGCAGCATTACATCAAGGCTGCAAAAAGAGCCTGGTTGTTGGAGAAAACCTGCAGGACAACCAGGCAAACTTGGCGTGCACTGAGTTCCAGACGCACCAAGCAGCTCCTTAACACGAGTCGTGAAACCTTGAGTTCTATCGTGTCCATACTGACGGGGCACTGTCAGATTGACAGACACGCAGAAAAATTGGGTGTTCCTTTCAACGATTTCTGCCGAAGTTGCAGATCGGAAGACGAGTAAGAAACAATCCAACACTTTTTGTGTGAATGCCCAGCACTGTCCAGGAAACGCATGCAAACCTTAGGCTCACATTTGCTGGACAGCCTCACGGAAGTAGCTGATTTAAATATTAGCTGCATAGCAAACTTCATACGAGAATCTAAATGGTTCCCGTCATCCTGTTGGTTCTAGTGACGTCTCAATCTTTTGTGGTATCACAATGGGCTTATAGTGGTCTAAGTGAGCCATTTTTGAATAAAGAACCACAACCAACCAACCAATAATAATTTTTTTAGACTAGACATTTTGGATTTACATAAAATAAAAACAAAAATCAGAAAACTACCCAAACACGGCTCGATTGTTACTTTTAATATAAATATTGAAATACATCATCCCTTACTGATCCCTTCTCGTCTCGTTACAGAGAGAACAAAAGTGTACAGTCACATAAACTTTCAGACTATTAAAATAAAAAAAATTCTAGTAATAGCCCATCCGTTTTTGAACAGGATAAATGAAGCTTAGAAGCAATTTATGTGATATATAAATAACAAGCAATATATAATATTTAAAAATGTAGTTGTATCACCAATACATTTTCTATGAATGAGATAAGAGTTCACCGCAATCTTGCAAAACCTTACAAGATACAGAGGATACAAAAATTTCGTTTATGATGGTCTTGCGTAAAAAATGATTACTTCCTAATGAGTCCGAATAAAACTGGTAGAAAAAAAATTCTATTGACTATTAAAAAATTGCACATTAGTGGAGGTTCTTGTTTCCAGGCTTTGGCCCGTACCATTGTTAAATGGGAAGTGTGGTTTCGGCGTACTAATGTGCAACAATAGTGTTAGCAAGTCGTTAACCAAAAAGCACACTAAGAGACGAAAGTTGTCGAATAGACCAGGAGGTTCTAACCCATGATAAAAAACTTAAATAATGAAAAAGCTACGTAGGCAGACATACGAAACACATTGACAGTCGTTATAATTCGCACATGTAAAATTATAAAATAGTTGAAATATAGCGAGCTTGATCCATCAACAAGCCAGCGGTGGTAGTGCTGTCTCGTACCGAGTGGCTAAAAAGGCAGCACCTGAAGAGGAGCCACTCGGTACGCCGAAACCACACTTCCCATTTAACAATGGTACGGGCCAAAGCCTGGAAACAAGAACCTCCACTAATGTGCAACAATAGTGTTAGCAAATCGTTAACCAAAAAGCACACTAAGAGACGAAAGTTGTCGAATAGACCAGGAGGTTCTAACCCATGATAAAAAACTTAAATAACAAAAATTATTGCTACTTCTGAAAGATATTCTCAACACTATCGAAAAAATAAGCTACTCATACAATTGTTCATTCATCATGGAAATAAAACTAAAATAAGATAGGGAATTCAAAAAATGAATGTAGTGTTTGTCAGTAAAAATTCAGTATACTCAAAAAATGACTCGTACAACTTAACGCCATTTACGGAAATCTTGAAACATTCAGAAGAAGAAAAATATGTAAATGAGATGTATAGTTCATAGGTTGACCAATAAAATTTATAAAAAAAATGTAAATTTTACATTACTCTCAGATTAAACAAAAAAATCGGTTATTTTTTAAAAAAAAGTCGCGTTTTAAACATCAATAAACAAATTGTTTCTCCTAAATTACAAAAACATTTGGGTTCAACTAGGACATAAGACTCTTTTGTAGATGTGGCATAAAGCCGGATCGGTTCGATATTTTTTGAGATATGTTGTACGGAAGTTGAAAAAGCACTATTTTGAGAAAAACGCGTTTAAAGTTTGCAGTAGTTAAAAACCATTGATTAGTAGTTTTAATTATAACTTACTCATTAGTCGGCGATTCCAGGTCTTATTTCCTTAGAATTTCAGATTTATAAGAATGTGGTAAAGATACACAATTAGCGCCGGAGAGAAAGTAGGCAGGGACGCGCGGCAGGTGTGCTCGCCTTACTGGGGAACACCGCGCTGCCTATAACAGACTATAACTCGAAAACTAATACGATTGTTTTTGGCGTATTCTTAGAGGATTTGGAAAATTTTAACGTAAGAGAAAACCAAACGATTTTTTTGAGCAGTTACATGTATTTCCCCCCTTAAGTAAAATATTTTAGCCCTTTATATTTTGGTTGCAGAAATTCAGTTTCAATTTATAATTTCATTATTTAACTAAACTTCTTATCGAGTCACATCCCACTTATTTAATTTATTGAGCAGTTTCTTTATAAAAATCAAGACTTAAATCTTTATATCTGCTTAGAATTCCTGTGGTTTGTTCAAAATAATTCAGGTTAAAAAAGTGATTTTTTCAATGACTTTTTGATTTATTGATAATGCAATAATTGATAATTCAATATAGATCACGAAAAATAGACGCTAAACACCTGCATTGCTGCTTAGCTTTACTCGCTGAATAAACGTTCTTACCCTGTCCTTGGGAAATCAAAAAAATAATTAAAGACTTTAAGTAGCATTGGTCCTAAACAATAGATACCACCGAAAATTTATACAAAACTGTGATTGTGCCTACATTTGTTTAGCCTCAAGGCTTTATACTACTGAATTTTTCACTACGAAATTAATTTTAAATTAACAATTACAGCTCGACAATATAGTGTGTCACGGTCCATTGCGAGGCAATTTATAGAAATCCTAGCGCAACAGTCAGCATCTAGCATGCATGCTAGCTTGAATGCAGTCTGCAGTATTCTTCCTCCACATATGAATGTTATGCTGAGCCACTCCCGAAAAGACCACGTTGAAATAAAGTCGAATTGGAAATGATCCGTGGAGGTTCACCTATTGACGACATTGATACCGCAATTCACATAATCAATTCCAGATTGGCAAGGCGCCTCGAAAACCGCCATCGCCTCCCGCGAAAAAAAAGTTTCAGCTTCACCACCTTGGCGTCGAACAAGTTTTTTCCTCCGCGTCTTTCATCAACGCGGTGGATTGTTATGCAGACAGAGCTCTGGTGATGGTGGTTTGTGTCGATTCGATTGAACAAATTATACGTAACGACAGAAAAAACGGCGACAAACAGCTAAAGTGCATAATGAAAAAATCCAAGAAGGGAGTCTTCAAAAGTGAGAGTTGGCACACGAAAGATTGTAGTTTAAGAAAACCCATCGGGCCGCTTAGTCGTTAGTTGGGTGCCTGATTGAAAGACTGGGGAACTGAGCCGCTGAAAGTCAGTTACCAATCCGTAAGAGCGACTCCATATCCAGATTGAATAAAATAAAATAAAATAAATAAAACGAGCCACGACACTTTCGCCACTAAAGAAAGTGGTCAACGAAATCAAGAGTTAAATTTTTTTTCCGTTTACATTTTCAGTTGAATATTTGTTGAGTTGTTGAATCGCAGTTAGTTGGAATATTAGTTGAAATGATGAGGTTCGCGTTGTTGGCTGTTTTGATCGTAGCTGCAAGTGAGTTGTGTTTTGATTATAATTAAATTAAATTTTAGTTTTATTTAATGTTTAAGTGAAACATGAAGAGATACTTGTGGCGAACAGTTGATGTGTCGATAAGTTTCATTGTGATTTTTTGTGATTTTATGGACACGATTTTTTTACGAAGTCAATATGCACTATTGAGTAAGACAATACTTAAGTTTAAAATAAGATTTCAATAGCCGACTGATACAGTTTTCAGGCACCGATCTGGTGCTCTGATTTATTTCACAATTTTAGATAAGTTAGCCAGTGTGTAGCAAGTAGCAAGAGTATGTGGCGTGCTTTCAATTCCGCAATAGATTGAACCGAAGTTGATGTTATACAACTATATTAATGTTTCTCTTTTGTGTCGACACACAAAGGTTTAAAGTTGCATACAATAAATACCGAGGCAAGGCCATAAATATTTTCTGTATTGTTCAAGGAGACTTGGCATTTGAGATACGTAACAGCCACCCAAGTTTAGAGCTATTAGCAGTACTAAAGTAGATCATATCTAATTACTGCAGCTCGCACATATTGCTTTGTTCGAGTCAATTTAGACAAACCCCTATATAAAACACATAGCAACTATGTTATGGCATAGTATTTGATTTTCGCATCAACACGGAACAAGTTTCTGCATTTTAATGAACGGTCAATCTAAACAAATTGTCGAAACTTTCACCGTAGATACTTTGATTAAGACAACTGTGCGAAGACATGGAATTAACTGCCGTCACATAAATTGCGGAACAGTAATATTAGGAGGTAACGTGGTGTCAGGTTCGAGTTACCAATTTTCAACGTCTTATATTTACGGTGGAACATTAGTGCATTCGCGGTTGACTTCGGGGGTCTACCATTTCGAATGGCGCACGGATGTATCCACGCCTATTACTTAATGGTCATCATCATGAATTTGTCTCGCATTCGTGGTTTGCCGTGCTGCTGATGATGCAACCAATACGAAAAGAAGTTGAAAAAACATGAAATTGAGTTGAAATGTTAATTTCGGTTCATTCGTGAAATGCGTTGGTGGCTTTCAGCGAAATGAGTTTTTTTTTGGGTAAAGATAGTTGTGGATTGGAAATTTCGTATGTCGGACACAATCCAGGTGTTGCGTGCAGTTTGTTGTAATGTGGTTTGGGCAGAGCTAGTTATATAAGGTATTTGGGACTTTAACATGTTGTTTTAACATAAGTATGCGCCTGAAGTCTTACCGCGGTTGAATCAAGGGAATACTGATGAGTATGCCGATGTCTCATCCATTCAAACTTTTTATATTGACTTATCTAAAGTCATGCATTTGAATTTGAATACGCCTCATATCAAAAGCACATAGTTAGTAGGCTTGAAATTAAATTTAATTTACACACATAAATACTTAAAGTTTCGATTGCCAACATGAATATTCAGTAATTATTTCAATGTGATCATAAATAACCAGCATTTGGTAATTCACACATATTTTTCTCTAAATTATAATATTGACAAATTTAAATTTGAATTGCAAATTTTACTTGCAAATTCGACTAACCTTTGCAAAATAACTTCTAATACGGTTGTGCTTGCAATGATATTTAATGCGATATTGGTATTGTGACTTTCATTTCTTTTTTGGCTTATATATCGACATGTTTTTCAACAAACTTATATCGTTAGTTTCTCTTTGTTTGTGTTGCTTCATTTGCTAGACCAGCAATGAAGGTGTGCTACATAATTAGGTTGTAAATATTTTAGTATTTTTCTTGGAAAGGTTACCTTTCTTACATGATTTGGAACCGTGTTTGAGGGTGTGTTGGTAGATACGAGGTGTGGCAGAAAAGTAATGAGCTGATTTTTTATTTATCAAAGTTTTTGTTTTGTTTTCAAACATCAATGTTAACGCCTTCAAAGTAGTTCCCTTGGGCAGCTACACATTGACGGAGACGTCGTTCCCAATATTGTTAATTGTCCTGGAAGTCTTCAACCGATATGGTCTTCAGCATGTCTGTTAAACTCTTTTAGATTTTTTCTAAAGTCCCGAAATGATGTCCTTTGAGGACATTTTTCAGTTTAGGAAAAGGAAAAAGTCATGGTGAAGCATCTATTTGTCTGCAATGTCTGGTCTCTCGTGAATAATCCTTTTTCTGAGCCTTTCAAGGACATCTTTATAAAAATCTTGGTTCACAGTTTGTCCTGGAGGAACAAAATTTTGTGTTTTCTGTCAAAAAAACAAATCAGCATTGATTTAATCTTCGATTTGCTCATTCGAACTTTCTTTGGTCGAGGAGAGTTTGCAGTGTGCCACTCTTCATTCCTTTAAAAAATTATTAACTTTGAGGAAATATTTTTTGTGGTACTTTTGAATCGTTTCATGTTTGTTTTTATATAGTGATGCTTTTAAAACGAATCTACAGGAAGCAGTGATTAAACCTATAGAATACAATAGACTTCAATTCGCTAACTAGAAATTAACTGAAATATATTTCACTGAAGCGATGATGTTTAAAGGACCAAAAAAATTGACCGACCAGAATAATAGTTTTTGTGCATAAAAAAATGCATATTCGGTGTTCATTATAAACGCTTTATTTCTGCCATTTTAAGTCAACAATTTTTTTTAGTTGAACCCAAAAATTACTCTGATTTTATTGCAGAAAGTTAAATAAACCAGTTGCACAATATATCAGGCAGATTTTCAACCAATAAAGGTGTATTTCAAAATTTCATCATTATAACCTCAGGCCATACTTACGGTTGAGCATCAACATATTGTTTGCGGGGATCTTTTTTTGGATGGTGCAATAAATAGGTACCTAAGAAAGTGGTAGGCAAATTGCTGAGTGAAGTTAATGAATATCCAGTGTTATTGCCATAACTTAAATTGCACAAAGTCGAATAAATCAATCGGTTGAAGAACCCGGCAACCAAAATGAAAAGATGAATGAAGCAATCATCATTAATGGCACACCAGCCCATTTTAAAACCTGGCTTCCTTCGTAGCAACTAGGTAATGCGAGGAAGGGTTTTACTAGCCCCTCGCTGATATGCAGAAATATGGTTTTCTATCCTCATCACTATCATTGTTTGTTGCATATCTAGTTACCATCAAGAAAAGTTAAAGTTTGGCGCAATTAGCGCAATACTTAAACGCTCATCTTAGTTCCAAAGTCCGAATGATGCTTTCGAGATAAGACAAGACAACAGCCTTCTAAAAAAAAATTTAAGCCCAAATCACATTTTAAATGAATATTTCCAATTTAAATTACCTTGTGAAACTTTTAATGCTGTCATTTCAAGGACGGACCACTTTAAAATTCGTTGAAGATTCATGCCTAATAAAAGTTATTGTCAAGAGTTGGCTAATTTTCATATCTCCTTATATGCTACTTCACATCTAGTTCCAATGTATACGATGACTTTCTTCCAATTGACAAGTGGTCGTTTTTACCTTTTCGTGCAGCCTTTCTGTTTTCTCAATACTAGACTTACATAATGTTATGTACTTTCTATGGTATAGTGAATTTTGCTTTGTAATCACGAAGAAGAAGTAACACCCTGGTTCCAGAATATAGCAGCTACTCTCCTGAAATACCCAACACAGGCTTTAAAGATCAAATTATCTTCCGAGTTAGATTTTTTAGGGATTATCGACCCTCATCATGGTAACTCTTTGAGTTTCGCGGTTTAGAGTGTCCATCTTTAATCCATATTACTTTCATGAATTCTCTTATTTTCTTTCTATTTCTATTCTGTTACCTTTGAGGCAACAAATTAGACTTTAATTGATGCTAAAGTTCGTTCGCAAAATTTGGTCATTTACTATTTTCTAGATTGACAAAAAGCAAAATACTAAACACTAAATATTTTGCAACAATCACACAACATTTTATTTCAAATGTTTTGTTTTCGTGAGCACATTTAACAAACTAATAGTTTGTTTCTTCTGAAATTTAGTGTTGCATATACTTGTTTTTATTCGATGTAGATATTATCCTGAATAATTTTTTAAACGTTTGAGATAAGATTCCGCTGGTCCTGAATCTCAAAGAAAATATCATCTTTCTTGTAGAACAATCGGTGAAACGAGCAAATAATAATTTTCGTCTGAAAATTATTCGAAATTTTGTATATAATTCGGTTATTTTACATTGAACAGAGAATTCTTTTGGGAAAAATGTTCAGTCAGTCAGTGAGTCTTCTATTTCATAAATGAATGAATTGTAAGCAATTTGAAAGCAGACGAAAGAATTAACTTCAACACAAATTATCTCCGACGTCTCTGTACACGATTTCAATTTTATTTTTCTCAAATAAATATTTCGGACATTTGAACATTTGCAAGTAAAATTGTAACATTAAAGGAGGACACAGCTAATGTCTGAAATATGAAGTGGGGAAGTGTGGTTTTGGAGTGACGGATGGCATCCTCTTCAGGTGCTGTCATTTACCATCCGTCACCAGACAGCACGACCACGATTAGGCTTATTGATGGATTAAGCTCATCGTACTTCAATTAATTTTTATAATTATTTGTATCCGCGAAGTATAATGACTGTCAATTTTTAGTTCGTATGTGCCTACGTAGCTATTGTATATATTAGTAAAGATTTGAACCTCCTAGTCTAGCCGACAACTTTCGCCTACTATCTTACTAATCTTTACTTATGTCTGAAATATATTTGTGAAAATAAAAATTGAGCCTGTTCAATTTTTTTTAAAAAAAGACCGGTTGACTCGTCTGAAACGTATTGATACAATGAATCTAAATTGAACAGTCTAAATCGAGTTTGATTGTACATTTATATCTTTTTGCTGAGGTCACATTCAATACATTTTCATGACTCGTATTATCATTCACTCCAGCATGACTCCTTAGTTACTTTACGAGATGAAGAAAATACCATATTGAGTAATTCTATTGAATTATGAATATCAATCCATTAATGAATTATGAGTCAAGGGAGTCTACTTTCATTATGTATGTCTGTCTAGAAAGACATGAGCAGCCATGAACTGTTTCAATATGTTCGATATTTTCATTTGAATACTATTTCGTTACGCCCGAGAGTTCAACAACCAAAACAAAATTGGTCTGCATGACTATATCTATGGGTATTTATGAATTGATTAGCCTAATCGACTGTGTTGGAAAATTTATGGAAAGCCACACTGGCGTATATTGCGGCCCACTCTGCCTACCGAAGCTATGTAAAAGAAAAGCTGCAGGTTGTTAATCACTTATGTGGAGTTTTCAAGGACCATATCAGTGGATTTGAATACCATTCACCATTTCGAAATTTAAACCTAGCATATTTGGTAACCGACTGTTTATTCAATGGATAAATGTGAATCCGACAATCTTTCGACAAAAATTATGTTGAATTAGTAACGCATAATTCAAAATGGTCAAAAAAAGTGTTTTTATTTATCCGTTTTGTTCGACAAAATCAATAATTACAATGCAAACAGTTTCTCGTGTAAATTTTACATACCCACACCAATTATCAAAACATTATTTTTGCAATGTCCGAACATCACGAGCGAACGATTATCGAGTATCTTTTAGTGAAGAAAAGTGAGATCGTACCGATTGATTGGTAGATTTTTCCTTTCACTCCGAGTTCGAACCAAGAAAAAAACTACGCGAATGATTTGTGGCTTACGAAACATCTGAAAGAGTATTGAAACGATCTTGTCAAGTAATTATGCACTTCATTTGTTGGTGCCTATTGTGTATGAACATTAAGAGAAATTCGGATGTAAAGTACGGAGCAAGTTATTTAGTTATCAAAAAATTGAAATGTATAATAAACTTAGGTTGCAGAGCTTAGAAAACATTGTTTTTTGTTAGTGTTCTATAATATTTGAAATACTTTCTACATGTTATTTGTACTTAACATTTCAAGACTTCTTGATTTACAATAGAAAAGCAAAAGTGTATCAAGAAATCAACTGAATAGAATGAAAATTTTATGTGCCGAAATGTACACTGTTTTTTATATTGTAGATGTCTTAAATACTGTACTTTCCCACAAACCTGAGATTTTCAAACTTTCATTTTGCGCAATCCGTACATTCTATTTAAACCATGGGGGGATGTCTCGCTGCAAATAACATTTATTACCTGACATTCTGGAGTATCCGCCTTGTTGATCCAAAAGATACCTTCCCGAACGGGGAAAACTGCTCATCATCTTATTTAGAAAGTTACTTGGCAACTCAACACCATGTCTTGTCCATGTACGTACATATTTCACTTATGCAGCAAAAACAAAGCGCCATCGCCAAGATCTTGGTACCATTGATGCGATCGCAGCATCTTTGCATGCAAATTAAAAAGATATTATGCAGAAACAAGTCCATATACGAGTATACGTAACACCTTCATGGAAGATTGCCCAAGAAATGCTGTATGTTGATTGTATGATAGTTGCGGCGCCTCGACTTCATGCCGGTATGGTTTTCAAGAACGGTAGCTTTGAGCATGCAAAGATAAATGCCATCTGCCTGCGAAACCTGTATCTAAATCACTCATCGGATTACAATCGGCTCAAGGTGATGTTGCAAGAATCTCTGCATGTCTTTTTTCAATAATAATATTTCGATGAATTATGAATTGTTACCTATTGGGTTTCGAACGTGATGGCTCAAGTGGTGATTGATCGATGAAGACTTGCGCTTTTGCCATTTGACCGATGTTGAAACCAAGGATGGTGGCTTGGTTCGATTGGTTTTGCATAGATTTTGCGGGAATTTGTTCAGTCTTGGTAGGATTGATTCAATTTAAAATGCTAACCAACGAAACTTGATCAAGATGTCAAGGCGTACAACTAGAATTATGACATATCCATAATTTGTGTACCTCTTACTGAAAGAAGAATAACACTAAGCAATTTGAATGCATATTTTTTAATAACAAATCAAAAGAAAAACTAGATTACCAGATAGCTTTTGAAAATATTTTGGAATGATTGTTGACTAACAAGAAGAAGTAAATTAGTCAATAGTGCATCTTCTTGATATGTCAAGGACTATAAAAGGTTCAAAAGCTACGCAACAGCTGCAACTCTTAAGCATGTGAAGCCAGTTTTTTAGACCACTTAAAAAAATAAAGCACTGAAAAACGTATGCGTATTGTCAACACTAGAAACATATATTTACCTATGCCAATTATCACGCTTTCAATTCTCCTTGAACATTATTAGGAAAAAGTATGTAAAATTCACATTTTCTGTGGCATTAAGGGGGTAGTACCGGTTATAATTTTGAAAAATCAATTTTTCTTTGTTCAGAAATAACGTCTCAAAATTTTATTAGGATATTTCCAAAAATAAATAAGTTACGGCAGTTTGAGCGCGCACGCCTTTTTCTCTTTGTAAGTGATATTTTCGGTAATCGAAACTTTAAACGCGTTTTTCTCGAAATGACGTTTTTCCAACTGCGGAAACTTATTCTCCGGATTGGCCGAACTGATTTAAGTCAACTTTGGTGTGCTATTTTGTTCAAGTATCTTGTGTGGTAATCTACCAGAATATAGACCAAAGTTAATCCCAAAAAATTTAGCAAGCGAAACAAAGTGAAAAAGCTGATTTTTCGAAGAAAAAAATTTCAAACTGCTATTTTTTCGTTGATCATTTTGTAAAAATATTGTGGTAGATTACCACGTAAGCAACATTCCTCTTGAAAATGCGGTTTGGTTTTTTTTATTTCAAATTCTTCATTCCTGAGACTATCTGACCGCAGTGGGATGAGGCATTTTTCGAGACATCAACTTTGGCGCCATCTATAAATTAGTAAAAAAATCAAAAATCAAATATTGTTTTGGTAATTTTCAAAATGTGTGTTTTACCCATGCAAATTTTAAAATTTATATACAATAAAGGAGCTGAAAAATAAAATATTGGAAATTATGCTGTTTTTTTAGCATTCTAACCGGTACTACCCCTTTAAAAACTGTATCATAGTTAAATAATTGAGATATTGCATTTGAATATCAAATTTTGTGAGCTTTGAAAAGTGTTTATACACTTTTAAGAATTCTAAAAAACTTTGTTTGATGCTGTTCCGATTTAATATGTCATATTTCCTTTCAAGGTGCCCAAAAAGCCTATAAATGCCCAGATAAGGATGGTCAGTATGAAGATGACATCCAATGCGACAAATTCTATCAATGTACAGATGGTGTCGCTGTGGAAAAATTATGTCCAGATGGCTTGATGTTTGATCCTCACAACAGGAACATAAATAAATGTGATCAACCTTTCAACGTTGATTGTGGAGAACGTATTGAGCTTCGTAAGTTACTGGTTAATTTCTTTCATTTCGCAGTTATTATACAATTACCGAACTACAGAACCACCCAGAGGAAATGCTCTTTGCCCTCGTCGCAATGGGTTCTTCGCTGATCCGGATACAACAGTTTGTAACATTTTCTACAACTGCATTGAAGGCGAGGCGATCAAAACGAAATGCACGGTAGGACTACATTTCGATGAATTCAGTGGCACTTGTATATGGCCTGATGCTGCTGCACGTAAAGGATGCGCTCCTGAAGATAGTAAGTTCAGCAATCACTTTAGTAGCTTAAATAATTAAAAAACAAATCCAAATTCAAAAAATTTCAGAAACACTTAAAGACGGTTTCACATGTCCTAGTGGACCAAAACTCGATCCTAGCGGACAAGCTGTATCCCATCCAAAATATCCACATCCTACCGATTGCCAGAAGTTCTATGTGTGCTTGAGTGGAAAGGATCCACGCGAATTGGGCTGCCAAATTGGAGAAGTTTATAACGAGAAGACTGAACGCTGTGACGCACCCGAAAATGTGGCCGAATGTGAAGATTGGTATAAAGAAGATAGAGTCAAGGCCTAATTGCTCACTGTCTTCCACTGTGTAAGGAACGAGCAAAAGAAAATTTAGTCGTATCAATTAAGGAAATATTCTTCGAACATAGGAAAACAAGAAAATCAAACAAAAGTTACCCTCTTATGCCCACAAAAAAAAATTTGTCAGCATTATAAATGCACCTTACAATTAATATTCCCAATATTGGATGAGGGTATGTTTCTATGCTGACAATTATGACTGATAAATTTTACTTTGTAATGCTAATTTTATTAATTACGAGCCAATTTGTTGTTAACTATGTTTTTTTGTAATCTTCTAGATGTTTTATCATAATTTTTAAATGATTTTGATTTCGTAAGGTACGAATGAGATTTATATTTTTTGATGTGACATACTCGTATGTAAATATGTTCTGATTTGAAATGTATAAACATTCTTATTTCTATAACTATCATCTTTTCTTTCTACTATCATTATTTTCCCTTTCTAATCTTTGCTTTTAACTACTTTCGACTATTGGCTTATAACTAGAGATCATGGGCTGATTTACTCTTTTGCTAATATCACCAGTCACCATTGTTCACAAACTGGCTCCTTTTAATATGTTCTAAATATGCATGGTTGCTTGTTTCAATTTGATCGTGTGTGTTCGTTTTTAACAATTTCACAGGGCACTTTTCGATGATGTGATTTGATCATAAACGTTTTGATTGCATTTGTGATTGATGTGTTTTTTGCTTCTTATAGTCATGTTTTTTGGGAACTTTTGTTTTTATCACAGACAATTAAATTAATTTGTTAAAATTTCTTATCGAAAATTCTAGATTTTTCTTTAGATATTTTCAATATTTTATAACTAATTTTACTACTTTAATATTTTCAGCATTCTATTTTCTTTTTAGATTTTAAGGACTATGTTTTAATGCTTCTCTGATTATTGTCTAGATTAACATAATGTCCATGCTTAATTTGATTGCATGTTTGAAATGATTTACTTTTTCGTCGATTTTCCCCCGTTAATTCTATTAAATATGGGAGTCTATTTTTTGTATGGCAAATTGTTTGTCACCATAACTAAGCGTGTGATTATTTTACACTATTTACTACCGAAGAAATGTTGTGAGTCCATATGACTGCTCTATTTAAATGTTTTCCTTTTTGGTCTATGTTGTTTATTGTCATATTTTTGTCTAGTAGATAATTTACAATTTGCTTAATTTATTTTCCAAATAATAAGCTCTTCCGCTTATTCAATTCAAACTTTGTAACTAATGTTGCAATTTGATTTGATTCTTAGAATATTTCTTATCTTTTAAAGTTTTAAATATTATCACCTATATCATTTTTTCCTTCCACTACATTCTGTATTTTATTCACATAGTTAATGCACTTACTAACTTCTTCTATTTTTTTTCGAATTAAGTGTATTTTGTTTGTAGAATTTGTTCGTCTCACAACTCAAATCTAGACAATTTTTTCCACACTATCCTATTCAAATTATTCATGTTTATTTACTTTTGTCTGTTTTCAATTATATAATCTTTTTGGGTAAATCTTCCTATTCTATTTTTCCTATTATTTCCATTTCTTTTCATTCTGTTTCGCTCTCAATTTTTTCTTTGAAATCAGTAGGCTGCATTGAAATTGTCATAATTTTACAGCGCCTGAATAAGTTAAACATTTTCACTCAGTGACAAATTACTGCTAATGATAAGCTTCATCTTAAATCGAACAAGTTTGTATTTTGTTACTTTTGACGAATGTATACTTTTTCTACAAATTTTATTATTTTAATTCTATTTTTGACTTCTATGCTTGTTTCAGTAATAATTGCACTATTTTCTAGTTTCAATTCAATTTTAATTTCAATTTTTTCAAATTGAGTCTAATCTTCTTCTTCTTCTATCTTTCTTTTTCTTCTTCTTTCTTCTTCTTTGTCTATCGCTCCCTTTTTATCATATTTAATTTTATTATAATCTATTCGATTGACATCAGACTATTATATTTAATTCAATACCATTTCTTCGATTGCCTTCTTTTCTGTCCTAATTCTTTTCTATATGGTCATATTTGTTCTATTTAATTTAATCATTTTCAATTATTTATGGCTACTTTTCCTCTTCGTTCTTGCTCTCTTTTCGTATGTTCTTCGTTTTCCTTTTCAAAGCTATCCGAATCAATCGTAGATTAATTTTTCCGGTTTTGATACAAACTTCTATTAAAATTAAATTTCTTCTAATTTTTTTCTAGTCTTTCTTTTCTATTTTTTACTCAATTTAAATCACAATTACTTTCCAATATTTCAAGTTTAATAAATTTTCTATATTATTACTTCATTGTACTTAGCCTTATTTCTCATTATATTTCAACTTAATTCGATTCTATTTTTTCTAAGCTTTATTTTATTGACTTGCCTAAGTTTCTTTAATATAACGTAAATCTGTTTCTATTTAGCTTTTCTTAAATATATTATCTTGAATTTTACTTAATTTTTAATTATTCTTTATATTTTGCAACTGCTTGAAATTCAATTGATTCTACAATTTATCAAATTTAATTCTGTTTTTCATCTCTTCTCTTTTGATCTATTCTGTTGTACTCAACTTGAATTATATATATCTCTATCAAAACTATTTTATTTTATTTGATAAGATTTTTTTCTAATATATGTTTTTATTCTAGTTACTATTTTCTATATTCTTCTGCTTTAATTCTACATCTTCTGTTTCCTTCTATTTTATTCTTACTAATTATATTTTATTCAAATTAGTTGAACTGCATTTTATTTTACACTGCTTTATTCTATTTTCTTCTTTTCAAATCAATTTTATTCAACTTTATGTAGTTCTGATTTATCCAATTTCGTTATATTCAATTATTCTATTCTATAGAATGAAAACAATTTGAATTCAGCGATATTTATTTCTTTTCTATAATTTACTTTTCCATTGCACTATACTCTCCTCTTTCTTACTATATTTTATTCAATTTATTTTCAATTTCCTTCACTTATCTCTTCTTTTTTCAAATTTTCAATTAAATTTTATTCAACTTTTTCTAAACTAACTTATTTTCATCTATAATTATTTTCTCTATTACATTGTTCTATTATAATTGTACTATAAATGTTTTGAAATTTCCATTCAATTCAAGTGGTTTCAATTATTCTTAATTCAATGGTCCTTTCAACTTTAAACATTTAGATCTATTTTATTTTTTGAATGAGGTATGCAATCGGATTAATTTTATCACATAATGTGTTTGTTGACTGTAAATTGTTATTGATATCGATTGTTGTTTTTCCAGTCAGAAATAGTTCAAATTTTAAATGTTTTATTGATTCAAAAAGAAACTATTATCAATTGATGACCATTTTATATCTATCAATTTTCTTCATGTTTTCTTCTATATCTCACTCTTTCTATTCTGTTTTATACAATTCAATGCTTTTCTATATAATTCTTTTCTATTTTTCTCTGTTTACTTCTATTCAAATCTATTGTACTCTACTCTATTCTAAAATTTTCAATTTTTTTTTACTTTTGTCTAATTCTATTCAGCTTTCGCAAATTTTTACAACAGATGTGAAAATCTGTGAAATTCTACTAAATTTGACTATTTTGCAATTTACTCTTTCAACTCTAGTCTTCTCAACTTGATTCTACTCTCATGAATTTGTATCTATTCATTATGCTGTGTTATTCTATGTTTAATTTAATTCTATGAAATTCTGTTCTTTCAATTTAATTGAATTCAATTGTATTTTAATATTCTTCGTTACAGTTCGGTTCAATTCCAATTTACGTTATTTGCTTCTTATATCATCACGACTACAATTACTATAGATTTTTATCTATTCAATTCTTCTCTTTTTAGTTTAATTCTATTCTTCCTAATGATCTGTATTTATTATTCGATTTTAAATAATACTTGTATTTCAATTCAACTCTAAAAAATTCTTTTCGAATTTATGCTGCTCCTTCCAATTACATTTAAATCTTTTTCAACTAGATATATTTCTTTATATATTACTTTTGAAATCTATTTATTTGTTCCAATTTTTAATATCGAAATGTAAATGGAGTCTATTCTAATTGAAATCTATTCTATTCTAATCTATCCAATTTAATTATACTATTTTTTCAATTTCAATTTTTTTCTATTCTATTCTGTTCTCAATTTCTCCCTTCCTTTTTATCCTTTCTAATACTACTTCGTCCAACACTATTCAAATTATTTAAATCTATTCGATTTTAGCTGGTTATAATTCGACTCTAGTCTATTCTGTTAAATTCTATTCAATTCTTTTCCGTTCTTTTTAAATATTTTCAAAATAAATCAATTCTATGAAATTCTTTTCAATTCTTTCTAATTCTTTTTAATTCTACTCCAGTCCATTCTATTCAATTCCATTCAACTCAATCAACGCAAATATTCTAGTAAAAACCTTCCAATTTTATCGAATCCTATCACATCTATTTAATTTTCTACTATTATCTTGAATTATATTCTATTTTATTCTTTTCTATTAAATCATACCCAAGATTGTTCAATACTATCAAATTTCCCTCAAATCTATTTTATGCTATTCAACCTTATTCTGTTCATTTCTTATCAATTATTTTCCAATCTTTTAGATACAGTCCTATTTAATTCTATTCTTTTAAATTCTATTCTATTATATTCAGCTTTATTAAATTCTTTAGACTTCTATTCAATTCAATTAGAGTTTATTCTAGCCTATTCTTATCTATTATACTATTCTTTTCTTATCCATTCTATTCGACTTTAACCAATTCTAATCAATTCTATTAAAAAAATTTCAATTCTATGCACTTTTATTCAATTCTTTTCAGTTATATTCATTTCTACAGTATTCTATTTTATTCCATTCTATTCAATTTTCGTCAATTCTATGTAATTCTATACTATTAAATTCTGTTTTTATTCTTATTTTCTATTAAATTTTACTCAATATATTCAACTTTTTTCAATTTTATACAATGCTATTCAATTCAAAACTATATTTCTTTCAACTGTTCTATTCGGTTCTATGCTATTCTATCCAATTCTATTCAGTTGAATACAATTCAATTCTATCCTATTCTATTCTAGTGAATTCGATTCAGTTCAATTTTTTTCCAATCTGGTCAATTCAATTCTACTCAATGTTTTTTTTTTTCAATATTGCACATTTTTATGTAATTGTATGCTATGCTAATATTTTATTAAATTACATTCAATACATGCAACTTTTTTCAAATCTGTTCAATTCTATTTGACTCAATGCTAATGCTATTCGGTTTTATTCTATTCAATTCAATTATATGTTTTTCTTTTCTATTATATTCTTTTCTATTCTATTCAATTCTATTCTATTCAAATCTACTTCGTTCTATTCAATATATTCAATTCTGTTCTATTCAATTCTATTCAACTTTATTCCATTTTATTCAATTCTATTCAATTCTATTTAATTCTAATCAATTCTATTCAATTCTATTCAATTCTATTCTATATTAAACATTTTTATGTAATTCTATGCTATTAAATTCTACCCTAGTAAACTATTTTCTATTGATTTCTACTCAATATATTCAACTCTTTTCCATTCTGTTCAATTCTATACAATACTATTCAATTTGATTCAATTCTATATTATCTTATTATATTCTGTTCTATTTTATTCTAATCTATTCTCAATACTTCAATTCTAGTATAATTTCTTCAATTCAACTTCTTGTCTTTCTATTCTATTCATTTCTATTCCATTCTATTCATTTCTGTTTTGAATGGTTTAATGATATATTAATATTTTCTTTTCTATTCTGTTATATTCTATTTGATTCTCTTCTAATTTATTAAATTTTGTTATATTCTATTGAATTCAATTTATCATATTCTATTTAATTTTATTCTAATCAATTCAATTCTATTCAAATGTCTTTCTATTCTATTCACTTCTTTGCAATCTTATTCATTTTCATTCTATCCTATTTAATTTCATTCAATGCTTCTTAATTTTATTGTTTTGTATACTATTCTATTATATTTTATTCTATACTGTTAAATTCAACTCAATTCTTTTCAATCGTGTTAAAACTGTTCAACTCTCCTCAATTCTATTAAATTCTATTAAATTACATTCAAACCTATTCAATTCCTTTCAATTTTTTCTAACTTTATTCAATACTTTCCAATTATATTCAATTCTACTTAATTCTATTCAATTCTACGCAATCCTGCTAAATTCTACTCAAATCTGTTCGATACTATCTCAATGCTTTTTGACTCTTATTTTATTAAATTCTTTTCAATGCTATTCAAACCTATTCAATTCTACTTAAACCTACTCAATTCTATTCAATCCTTATCAAATTTATGTAATTATATTCAAATAAATTAACTGAACTATAAATTCTATAAATTCTATAAATTCTGTATTTGTCTCATTATTCAATTCTTTCAAATTTTTTTTCTTTGTTTTGTATTCTGTTTAATTGGATTATTTTTATTAAAATCTGTGCATCTTCGACTTTAAATTGTCATTTTGTCTACTCTAATTTGTTACTATTTCTATTTGTCTGTCTATTTTTCAATTCATCTCAACTTGGTTTTTTTTCATTCTTTCTTTCTAACTTATACTATCTATTAAAATCTCATTCATATTTAGGATGATGATCTTTTTTTCCATTGTTAACTATATTGCATTTCTTTTAAACTACTATTAAAGCTGTAATCAAGCTATTTCTACCTTCCAATCTTTCTTTATGTTGAATCAGTCTATAATATTCAAAAAATTAAGGCAGATTCAAACAATCGTACTGGGTTTCTTTATTCATTATTTCTTTTCTTCTTTCTTTCTTGTTTCTTTCTTCTTTCTTTCTTCTTTCTTTTTTCTTTCTTCATTCTTTCTTTCCAGTTTCTTTTCCAATATTCAGCATCTATCAGCTTGCTATGTTTCATATTTTATGCGCTCTGTTTTCCATGCCAATTTCTGTAATAAAATTGTGTATGAATAATTTCCAATTTAATTCTAGATTTACTTTCAAACTTTATCTTCTCTATTTCTATTATGCAACTCCTATTTGTCTCTTTATCTATTTGTTACAATTAAGTTGCTATAAAGGGAATTGTCAAACAAAAAAAATTCTGATGAATTCTCCTTTTTTATAGTACTTTGGCATATCAGTTAAAGCTACTTTTTTCGTAGAAAGGATCAATTATTTTTGGCCTTTATTTCATCTATTTCTTCCAAGCCGTGTTTACTCTTTCATTTCTACTTTTTTTCGGATTCAACTTTGAAATATGTACATCTACTTCAAACTTAAACGATAATTTATTTTCTGTTAGAATTCCTTTGTTTTTCATAAAGTTTATTCTTCACTATTGTTTTTACTAATCTGAATCATTTTGATTGTGTTGAAATGCAATATCAAACACTTTTTTCACTACTTTTTTCCACGTTTCTTCAGTCTTTGCCACTATTCTTTTGAACATTATATGGCAATTTTTTTCTTCATGTATTCCAATGACTTCTTAAAAATCTTTTATCTTGATATTTTTCCATTGAACATTTTCTTCATCTTAATTTTATCTTCTTTGTTTGCTGTACATGTTATTTCATTTTAAAATTTCCAAGAACTCGAATCTATCACTTTTGTAAATCTAGATCTTCAAGCTTTTCCCCTTTCTAATATTTCTATTAAAAGTTCTAATTCTTCTTTAAGTGACCGAAAATCTTCGAAATTGTTTGAATGATGCAAATGTGAAAATTTATTATCGACTACTTTCAACAGAAGAATGTATAAATCTGGTATTTGAGGAATTTGGAGCTACTCAAGGATTCAATGATGCATGGAAACACCAAAGTACACAGTTTAATAATTTATGTGTGAATTTATTGCTGAAGGCAAGACTTGGAGAAAAGTTGCAAATTAATCTGTATATTGTCCGACGAAAACTAATTGTTGTACTAAGAAGAATACACCAGAAATGAACTTATAATAAGTTACAACAACGAAAACGACATTGCACAAAAAAGAGAATATTTATTTGGAGAAGCAGATGATTTGCCGTTTGAAATTTTTTAACCTTCATTTTCACGCTTAATATAGTTCAACGATTCTCCCAATTTTTCAATGTCTTTATGTTTTATTACATTCTACTAGCTTATTTAAATGTTCTTTTCTTCTTTATTCTAACTGATTTTTCCTAATTTCAATGTTTCGTAAATCTTTCTTTTCTTCGAAATACTTTCTACAAAAATCTTTTTCAATTTCCTCCTATTCTTACTTTCACATTTACGTATTTAGCTTTCCAAGCGTTTCCTTTTGAATGTTTTACAGTTTATTAATATCTTACATATTTATGTCTATGCTTCTTTGATGCAATTATTTCGCTTATTTGCCATGAAATCGATCCAAATTTATGTACATAAAATGTATAAATTTATTTTAGAATAAATATCTTAGTTCATCATCAAACTACGTACCTTACGCAAAAATCTCAAGATTGCGCTAAAACTTTCTTTGTATTACAAATCTATTCTCATGTGATAATAAACATTCCTATAACTGTCCATATTGTTTTTGTGTTTTCTTAATGTACTGAGAAAGGAAGAATATAGACCACAAAAACAGAACTTATACATAAAAAGGTAAAATTATTTTGTGATTCGCATAAGTTTATCAACAACATATTGAAAACTACGTGGCTAGCAAATTCTTACGTTATATAATGAAAAACTGATGATAAATTTTTGTGCGGATTATTAAACATTAATTTTGATGCAGTAGAAAAAAGGTACAGTACAGACATGGTACAGTGATCAAAACAAGCAATACCGTAAACGTTTCGTGATAGAACTGCCTAAAAGTTGTTTTCGAACGAATTTCGCGGTAATAGAGGAAACTAAGAAGTTGTGGCACGCGAAAAATGATCCCCCCTTTTCAACGTCGTTTTTGGCGTGTAACTCTTTTCAAATTGACAGCACGTGAAAATGATGTATCCACAACTTACTGCAAATTAAATTTCACACAAGTTTGTCATATTCAACTTTTTTGTGGGAGTGGTGCTTTCCAAGATATGGGGCCGTCCCAATTTTTTTTTGTTCTCAAGATAGCGCCAAGGGGATTGGAGCTGCCACCCCAGAAACTTCAATTTAAGCTCACATAAAGGCATACTACTCATTGCAATTAAAAATTTTCTGCCCACTAAAATGCTCCGTGAGTTTTGCAATGGGGGGTTTGCCATCGGAAGCCGATTATTTGGCCTAAAAATGCGTTTTTTACGTGAGTTTCCTCCCTTTGGGATGCAATAGCTCCCGCCAGTGTAAAGCGATCAAAACGATCGATACCGCAAACGACTTGCGACAAAAACTGCCTTAAAGTTAATTTTTAATGTGTTTTGGGGTTTGAGTGAAAACAATGAAGCTGTGGCGCTCGAAAGATGTTCTCCCCTTTTTGGATGTCGTTTTGAGCTTGTAACTCTTTTATTGTTAAAACCACGTGAAAGTGATGTATCCATGACTTGCTGCAAATTAAATTCTTCACAAGTTTGCTATATTGAACTTTCTTGTGGGAGCCATGGTTTCGGAGATATGGGGGATGTGCCATTATTTTTTGTTTCCAAGATGGAGCCCAGAGGATTGGGGCTGCGACCCCAGAAACTTGGATTTAAGCTCACATAAAGGCATACTACTCATTGCAATTAAAATTTTTTGCCCAATAAAGTGCTCCGCGAGTTTCGCAACGGGGGGTTCGCCACCAAAAGTCGATTATTTGGCCTAAAAACGGGGTTTTCACGCAACTTTCTCCCCTTTGGGATGGAATAACTCCCGTTAATGTGCAGTGATTGGAACAAGCAATACCGCAAACGATTTACGACAAAATTATCTTAGAAAAATATCCCAGCGTGTTTCGCGTTAAACGTGAAATTAAAAAAGTTGTGATGCCCGAAAGTTATTTCCCCCTTTTTTGGGTACGGCTTTTGGATTGCATCTTTTTTATTATTGACATGACGCAAAAGTTATGTATGGACGACTTGCTAAAAATTATATTCTACGCAAGTTTGCCATACACAACTTTCTTGTGGAAGCCACAATTTGGGAGATATAGGGGTGTCCCACTTTCTTTTGTTTTCAAGATGGAGCTCAAACGCCATCATCGCCACACGCATTGCAATAAAAAAAATTCTGCCTTTTGAAAATGCACGCTAAACTCCCAATTGACTGTACTACTTCCATTCTTCGCGAGTTGATCAGTGATACTGCCAGGATTATTTTATTGGATGTTACTCACACCTCAAATCTAAAATATGCATACCCAACAGACAGGTCCTTGTCCTTCCTGGAAAAACATTTCCATGCATAGGGTCAAAGGCGCCGATCCTCGTATAGTCATCAAACTATCTTGGACTACCAGGAAGGATCGAAGCTTTTTTTTCCAAGTGGCAACCATCTGGACGCATGGAATATTTATGTTAAACATCCTGAAATAAGCCCTAGGCAATAGCACTGTTATTACTGGCATAGTTAATCACTTTTTTCTTACATAAGTATCATTGAAATTACCACAATCTTGAAGGTGCACCAAAATATTGTCACAAATTCTATGATTCTAAGGAAACTTTGGAGCCTGAAAAATAACCAGTTAATTTTGAAAGCCAGCTTCAGCCAAAAAAGCTCGTATTCGGAAATACAACATAAAATAAAAGAAAATACGAGGCGATTTATAACGTAACGATTCCATGATTTAAATTATATAAAGAATAAGGATTTAAAGCTGTAACACGAAAAGTATATCGATAATTTATCCTTCCTCACCTTTTTTTGTGCGAATGTTTTTCGGTGTAAAATTAGTTCCAAAACCAAGAAGATAATAAAGAAAAGGAAGAACCATAGATTTCTGAAATATCGTTTCAATCCAATGCCAAATGCTAGTGAATAAAATCAGCAATAGTAGAAGGGAAGAACTGTATGTCGCCCAAGGTGGAATGGCAAATACAATGAGCCAAAGATTTCTTTGGTGTTCATAGAGCGTCTTTGTCTTTGGCGGTGGCAAAAAGTTTTGCTTCTGGCCAGTATTTTTTATGTTAGTAAAGTTTCCTAGAGTCACGTTGTGAGCTTTTTTGTCACTGTTATTTTTGCTAGCCTTCCTCGCCGTTGCTTGAACGATTTCCTGGGAATGCATAAAAGTTTGCAAATTGACGTCAAGCTTATCCTTTGTTACGATACTACATTGCATAATTGTTTCAGGCACTTTAAAGGATATTCGCCCTTACCAATTATCTAACGAGAATTTCAACTTGGATATGAGTATACTTAAAATATAAATTTTGTTTTAGTGTACTTTGTGGATGTTTGGATCCCGCGTAAATATTTCCTTGATTGAGTAAGAGAAGATCACTTTGATTGCATAGTAACATTAACATAGCTCAATGCTTTTGCATGATGCATTCCATCTTCATTTTCAAAAGGCTTCCTCATCAAAACATGATGTAAAATCAAAATGAAAAATGTTGTATTTTCAAGCAGTTAACCTTTACTCTAGCCAACCTCTCAGCTATCACAGCCAGCGTGGCAAGAATGGCTTAATAGTGATTAAAATCATAACTGCCACTGTTGGAAGTTGAACGTCTTAAGTTCACTAATGACTCGTTTAATAGTCATCAAACAAACTGGTTTTGGAACATTCGACATTGTACACCGTTTACCGTTTTACTGGGTCCCACACGCGAATTGTACTTTCATTTTCAGCTTATTTCATATGTGGAGCAGCTGGTGACCGATTACGTGGGTCCCAATCTAGATGAACTATAAAAAATCTAGAATAGCCGGAGGATAAATAGCCGCAAAGGTGTGGCCGCGCCGTGTCAGCTGCACAGTATGTGGTTGAGCGCAATGAGTTGAGTATTGTATTGCATAGTACTTCTAGATGGTAATATATCTATAACATATGGAATTCGGGTTGATTTAGTTGTTTTATTGTGTCTGTGCGCATTACTCAGCCGATATTAATTACCCTTCCATTTAGGAGCCGTTGGTATAAAATATTTAATCATTAGTATAGTATTAGTCTACGTTGGCAGGAGTTCAAGACATTATGCAATTTAATTTAATAGTGCTGCTTCAATTTGCTCAAATATTTGGATATCGTGTGACTTATAGTAGCACCGCAAAACTTGTTTTTGGGATCTTTGCAGCAGAAATTTTGAAAGTGCAATAATTTTTTGATTCTTATTCTAATTAACGGAGGTTGTCGGATTAATTTTCGTGAAATTTTCGATTATTGTTAAGACTAAAACTTTGAAAAGTGAAAGACTAAGAGAACTGCCTATGATCTAAAATTCTTCATTAGTAAAAAATACAAATTACATGTGATGTATGTTTGAATAAATTAATAGAAAATACATTAGAACTAGAAACATTCTCTTATTTTTGACACAAGGGTCAATCGCACCAGTTGCAATATAAGCCCATATTTTTATTTCATAGTAAAGCAAGGTATATAAACTAGGCATGGTAATCTATTCCCGATTCCCAAATGCGTTCACTACTGCGCATGTACGTCACTGATGCCAGAAGTCGCCGAAAATTGCCAAGTAGGAATAGCATCAACACTTTTTGGAAAACATGTTCCGCCCAGTAGGAAAGGGAAAAACCCAGGAACGGCGCACATCGTACAAGAAACAATTATTAGTGGGCACAATTGCACTCCCGAAAGGGTTTCGGTAAGACAAAATGCGAAATCGTTCAGTCACGCACCGACTATCCGCCGCCGGTTTCCGTCATTTATACATTTTGAATTGTGGTGCCTCGTTTTCTTTCGCCTTGCCAGATGTGCACTCTATGTTTTGATAATTTGGCAGCCCAATTTTTTTTGGCCAAAATGACGCCAGCTGTGCGAGTGAGATAGAAGAAAAGCTGCGCATGGGTTTACCATGTCTAGTTTATATACCTTGATAGTAAAGCTATCAGTTCGTCAAGCTGGAAATTGCTCCAAAAAATTGTTGTCATTTTTTTAAGTTGGCAAGTGCAGTTGGAGTGATAATCAAGGAACTATCACTATGACCTGAGCAATATACAAAATCAGTTAAAAAGAGTACCAAAAGAGAAAAAAAACAATTATTTTGATTGCATTAAAAAATATTCAGTTTATCCTGAATCCAATAATATCTCCGAAATTCTTATATACCAACTAGAAGTGAAAAAAAACATGAAATTATGTTTCCGAGGTGAAAAAAATCACAAAAAAATATAAGCTTTCTTCGCTTTTTCTTTGTCAAAATTCAGTTGGATAGATAAAATATATATAAGATGCTCACAACTTTCAGTTGGTCTCTTGGATTTTCGTTTTAGACAAGTATTTATGGTCCCAAAATTGCAGCTAGAAAAATCCAAAGATCAATTAGCAAGTAATGAATCCTGATGGTCCACGAGCGTGGAAATATTGTTCCTGCACAAAACCGACAATGCATAAGGAAAGTGTTAGAAAAATCCCCAAAATGCATTGTGTTTTATTCGAAAACCTTTGAAGTTTATAAATGAAACTGTCAGAAAAGCGAAAAAGTTATTTAACCAATGTAGAAAGGAAGAAAATTGAAGGAACGTAAACCTTAAGCATCTTCAAAATACTTATAGAAAAAATGTGCCCAAAAATCAAGTTTAATGGATTTTTATCGGACGGAAGTCCTTCATCATCCTTCAGAGAAGTAGCGAAAACAATATAAATCAGTAGCTTAATTGAAAGATGCTATTTCAAATGGTTGTTAACAAATTGAAAAGAAAACCCTTGAAAATAAAGATATAGATATATCGAATAAATTATTGGAAGCAACTTATAAAAGGAAATCGCAGTAATTTAATTTTGGAGTAGGTTTTTTTCGCTAGAAATGAATTAATTAATAGAATAAAAGTTAATGCATCAAAAATTCACTTTACAAGGTGGATATCTTAACTTGTATTATTATTCAGAAACTATCTTATTTTTGTCTTTTGGTAAATATAATAAAACTTCAGCAACTGAAATAAATAGCGAAAGCATTTTAAAGGGTCGAAGTGCAAGTTGAGTTTGCTTGGAACCGTCTTTCTACATATGTTTTTAATGAAATTTATTTCTGAAAATAATAATTTCTGGCTATAAAAATTGATCTTCACTATGGTAATTTATCATCCTATCAAAGATACGAATTGAGTTTGGAAACAAATACGATTAATTACAAGGTTGAAAACTTTTGACATAAAATATAATTGTCATTTTATCAGCTCATTTATTATGACTCTAAATGATTAGTTTTTTCCAACATATAAAGTCCATTGAATTCTGAATATTAATTTGAAATGAGCGGCATGTCCGATGAATCGAAGCGTTTAGAAAATAAGGAAATTCGATCCGTAATGAAGATTCTTAAAAAAGCAACTCAAATTTATTTTTATATTCATGTACACATAGAGCTTTCATTTTTCCTAGTTAAATTTTACAGCCAGTTGTTCTGAGAAAGACGAGAATCAACCGAAGACAATCCTCATCCGGATCACTCGAATACAGTGAAAATTTGAAAAAAGCTATAAAAGCTGTATTAAAATTTGTTAGATAACATAAGCCGCAAGGATCAATGAAAATCGAATTGAAAAGATGTTGCGTACTCCGATGCATATGAGATAGATCAATGCATGTATGGTACCTAAAAGGACCGCAACACTTGACGAACAGTGTTGAGTCAAATGTTCGAGGAAGTTTGTTGACATGTTGGTTGGAAGGTTATATTGGATTGTCACCCCAAATAGGCGTACATTAGACTTTATGACCTAAAATCCAAAGCTCTTCTTTGTATTGATTTTGTAAAGACTGAAAGGTAAAACATCTCTTAATATAGTTGCAGTTGATAAATTTGCATTAAAGATTCTGGTACTATCCCATATACCGATATACATCGTCGGAAAGTACTAAGTAAATAAATAAGCATTCAGGAAATACATTGCACATGCATAGTCCAAGCAATGAGTGATGGAGTAAGAAGTTTGGAGAAGGCGGAAGTGGTTTTTGTCGGTAAAAATACGACATGCCAAGAAGCAGGAGCAAATCGGTATCTTTTGGAAAAAAATGACCCCTATTTGTTGAGTAAATTCACAATAGATGGTGAATATCGCGCCAATTTTTTTGCCATCTATGTATACTAAGTCATGATTGAAAAACGGTGCAGTGTGAACTATAATTCAAAAAAAATCCATTTGAAATGTCTTACTATATTTTCAGATTTCATTTTCATCGAAAATCTACTTTTGGGAAAGTTCACATTCAGACGTAGTTCAAGATACCATTCATTCATACAATCATTTCACCTTAAATATCTGAATCGCTCAACAGAAAATAGATTTTTCTATGACTAGCTGCAGATACTTTAGCTCTTTGGAGCTGTTGTGGTTTGTCTTGAATTTTGTAAAAGACGTGGTAAGTGAGCCCCACTAAGATGTTGCAAGAGATCACCATCAGTCTGCGTCTGACCACGGTGCGGTAAAGTTAATTCAAATCGAACGAGGTTCATAATCAAGTGTTTTAGCCGAAAGTGACCGTTAATAAGTAGCAATTAGAATTGCTTGTGGTGGAAGTTCAGTTGTAAATATCAATTAATAATTGTCCACGTCGAAGATGATCCGCAAACTCTGCACGTTCCTACTTCCTGTTTTCGTGGCCGCTTTTGGTGAGTGGTCTTTTGCATGATTTGAATATGAAATTTGAATTTAATTAGGTGATCGCGTGAGTGGATTATTATTTATTATGTGGGCTCCGTTGAGCAATCGACAGTGGTGAATGTTGACTGCTGCATACGATTATGCGATAGCAGCCTATTGCCCAAGACTTGGTTCCACTTCACCATCCACCGGAAAATTACGCAATCGATCTGATTTGATCGACTTCGAGCGAATCATGCCGATCGGGCTCTGATCAAAAGATATTCGCTCGATGGCTTGGCTTTTGTTGCAAAATTGCGATTGTTGTGAAAATTGAACCATGCATATTTATGAAGTTGATATTTCAACTACTAGTGATCGCGTACGAAAGTGTATTGAGGGTGATTTTGCAGTGATCGGTGGATGTTTGATGAATCCATCATTGTGAGGTTTTCACTAGGTGGGGTGCACGAAGCGGGTATTTTAGTAGGAAGCACTGATTTTATTTTAGTGAATATCAACCAACTGGATTCAAAGTGAACTGGTTCAACTGCTTTGTGAAGTTGAATATCTTGAATTGATACAAGAATTTGCGATACCTGGAAATATGATTCTGATTAATTTTCATGAATTCAATATGAAATTGTTGTTCGCCTATTTCAAAGAAACGTATAAAGATGATGCCCTTAACACGAATTTAAAGCGCACGAAACGTATGCAAATAATCCAAACATGATGTGATGATAAATTTGTTACATTGCAAGAAACTACTATAATACTAAGAATCCTTTAATTTTTTACAAAATAAATTCAAAAATTTAATCATGAAAACGCTTTTGAGGAATTCCTTTGAATTGTCGCAAATATTTTGATATGCACATTAGTTTACTGAGTCATGGATTATTTTAGACCTTGAAAAAGATATCAATATCGTCCATCAGTTTTCTATCAGTTTTAAGCGTTTCCAACCGATAAAAGTGGTTGGATCATTGTAAACAACATCTGAAATTTAACCAGAAAATATTAAACACATGACTGTTTTATTTAATCTTAAGCTAGAGCTCGAATTGGGAAGTTATTTTGATTCTCAAAAACAGGTCTTAGAAATTTAGATGTAGATTTTCATGAAGAAATCAGGCATATTGCTGTTAATCAATTTAGTCTTAAATAAATATATTTCTGAATCATTTTCTTATCAATGCCAAATGCTCAATTTTTTTGGTTTTTTCATAGTTTGCCGCAGTGTGTCTGTTAGTGAGGTCTTCGACTAACTGATCCGGATATTGAATTTCGATTAAGTATTTCGCCGCGATTTTGGCACTGTCCCTTTTTAGGTCAACAGTACTTCAACCTAAATAGTTAGGTTTTCAGCCATGAGGAAATTAATTTTTGAATATAACGAGAAATTGAAAACAAACAAACAATAAATAGATAGTTAAAATCTTCTTCTTCATCAATTCAAACGGGAGTTACTAAAATAAATAAAAAACTAAGTAACAATTAATTATATTGAAAATGTGTTCACGAATTGATAACGAGAAATAAATTAATCAGATTATATATTGAAACTCTTTCAAATATCCTTTTATGAGAATTATCACTAAAATGTTCACAACGTTTTAATTTAGTTTCACTATAACAGATGGTAGACAAAAACTCAAAAATTGTTATTCGAAACCATTCACTAGGACTTAGAATTAGGATTTTGATAAAATGAATAAATGCATTGATTTGTTCTCTTCCAGAGGTACCTAGAGTCGAAGAAATTTTTTAAAGCAACTATTAAGAGGATTTATCATTGCTATATACTACTGATATTTTTTTCAAGCAGAATATCTTCCAAAATACTATGATGATAATTATTTTCGACTAATCCTATTTCAAGTTTATTTATTTCTACATGAATGTCTACATGAAATTCAACTACGTTAATGATGATTATAGTGCCAACTTTAAAGAGGAGATTGTGTTATTAGTATTGTTGCAAATAGTTTGGTATATTTTTCGGTAATTATTATAATTCAGGCATTTTCCAATACCCTAGGGGGTTTTCTTTGAGTTGCAATAACGTTACACAAACAATAAACAACAACCAAAATTCAATGTTTTGTTCATATTTCCCTTGTTAATCTCGAAGGTACAACTGAAATCTGTTCGTAACTGGAATATATATCATTTCATTTTAAAGTTATGGCCTTAGTCCTTCAATATGCAACATATTTCGTTCCTACTATCAGATTTAATCCTCAATGTTTTGAACTTAATTGTATTCTAACCTTTTTTGGCTGTTATTTAGTCACCGTGTCTTACCAGGTGTATTGTCAATTTTTTATATGAGAATATGCCCACATTGGGCGCAGTTTTAGAGACAGCTTCATTGTTTGCAACACAAGCATATTTTGCGTTTAAAAATAATTTGCAGAATTTTGCCAACTGTTCTACTTTTGTTTATTGCCCTATCTTCATTCTTTCTCCTATACTTAAAAGATGGAATTATTTAATCAATATTGACATTCAAAACCAATGATATTTAACTTATGAATTGTCAAATTTTGAAAAGGTTGAACTCATATTTACTCCCATCAAATAAATTGCCAGAAAATAGATTTTATCAATTTACTCCTTAGTTCAGAGATTCATGAACAGTTTCTTCTATAAATGTTAAAGTTAACGGAACTCTGAGGACTAAATCAAGCCAAACTCATAAAAAAATACCTTTGTTCATTTTTTAGATAAATTTTTAAATTTGGAACAGAAGATAAACTTGTAAGATTGTAATAATGATTATAATATCCAAGAATTGTGTGTGTGATGCAAGCTGGGTGTTTTTATTTAGTATATTTATTCAAGTATGTATCTTGTTTTACTAGCAGTCTCCCGCTATATTAGTAGTAGCAAATTATAGTTTTAATATTGAGAAATCAAATTAACAACCATACTGTTATTTTTTTTTACTATTTCTTTGCATCTGCATTAAGTCCATGGTTATGCTAATCAAATAAAACAATATCAAATTTATTTGTGTATAAATTTCATTATTTTTCTCCAAAACAAACTATTTTCGAATTTATCTCTGGAATGATATTTCAACACCAAATCCAATTGTAGATATAAACGAATAATAAAACAAGGTCACATTTTCAATGAATCTCTATACTACTAATTAGGCTATGATGCACTCTCCATTAATAATCCAAATGGATTAATTTCGTTTCATTTAACAGCGCAGTGAATTAGTCTCAATTGAAAAAAATTTTGTATATCGATTTGCTGCAATGAACATTGGAAAATATCACATAGTTTGCACGTATCAACGCAACTATCATACAAAGTTGATAACTTCCGATTTTTCCTGTCCAGCTAGTACTGTTACCAACCAGTTTTCAACGGTGAACGATATAAAAACATGATATCAGTTAATAATTCTCGTGATATAACAGACAATCACCGATTTTCTTTAGTGAAAAAAGAACCAGACCTCCTTGGGATATACGAGTGGCCGCTTTATACTGAAACCCATAGATACAATTATTGAATTGGCCGGAGGGAAAATCTTGTTTTAGTGGTGTGGTTTGTTAATCAAAACGACTTTGATAAATAAAACTGGTCCGACTTGAGAAGGAAGTGGCGTAAAAAAAGAAGAAATGACCAGATTAATGTTAATAAGTAGTTGGTAGCCACGTTTCTAGTACAAGTAATTAAAAGTTGCGCACAAGAACGGTATGTAAATGCACTTAGCTTGTCGTTTGAAAAACTCCTACCGACTTTTGGGTATCATTAATTATAGGAGAATTTACGATTGCAAAATTAAAAATTGAATAATATCATGGTTTATATATAAAAATTAGACAAAATGCCATTAAAACTTCAGTTTCTTTGAACGTTGGCTTATGGTTCGGTTATCAATTGCCAAGCCTTAAACAAGTACCAGCATGCTTGAAGTTAAATTTTCTCTTAAATAACGGCTGCGATCAACCATTCTCCATTTGAAGAAACTTGAAAGGTTTTTGAATTTTTTTGAAGAGGATTTAAAAATGAAAAATGTCTCTCCAATCTGATCCCTTCCCTTACACGCTTGTGCCAGCCTCATCATTCGAAAAATATTGCATTGATATTTGACATAAGAAGTTAATGTGTTTCTTTCATTTCATTTATTATAATCGAAAAATTTAATAAGGGAAAAAAATTCCTAGAATATATGCGTTGGATTCAATGTGTATGCAATAAAAATATTTCGAGACCGCATTTTGTGACTTGAAAGGTGCAGTACAAGCTTCACTATTTAGTCCTTTTTGGATTTGCATGTATTTTCTTTCTTAAATTATTGTTATTAGATTGAGTAGCTAGTCAGTCACGAAAGAACTTATGTGTAGTCAAAGTAGGCAGTAGCCTAGAATGGAAAATTTCGGGCAACTTATAAAGCGGCAAATTTTTTAATAATTTTTTTCGAATAGAATCCCATAAATCTAATTAATGCCATATCTGTTACCTTCCAAATTCAGACGGGATATTGTGATACATATTCCGCATTCCGTGATAGTCAATGTCTTTTTTTACCGATTTTTTTCAAGTTTCTTTCAAGTTTTTTATGAATCATTCTAGACTTTCATCTGCATATATATTTAATTTGTAATTTCGAAAATATCTAATACCTTTTACTTTACGTTAGTACAATTTGGAGAAAAATCTGTTTTTCCTAATTCAAATCTTCATGAAACTTTTGAAAAAAATCAAAAAAAAATTATTCCAGTATCTTTAAAATATTTTTTTTTGCTTTTGCTAGCAATTTTTTAGTCAATTTTGGTAAAAAATCATAAAATTTCAAACTGAAATACGAATTTCTCTTAGTAAAATCTGAAGAAAAGATTTAAGTATTTTCTATTTTTGAAGGTATTTCAAGGCTTATAAGTGAATATTTTTTTAAAACTGTGACATTTTTCCTGTTTCTTTAACAAGAATATTCCGAATTTTGAATTCAATCGTCTAAAAAGTTCAAATACGAGATTTTTGAAAGAACGAAACATTTTTTTGAGATGGTTGCTGACAATTTTTTTTTATCAGGAAGAAATTCGTGGTTCCCGAAAAAATCTATCTTTAATTTAACTACACGATAAATTAAGCTAACTCGGTTAACTGAAGGTTACTTGTGATTTCAGTTATTCAATAACATTAGTTAGTTTGTATAATTTTAGGCATGTTCATCATAACTTACAAATTTAAATTACAAGTGCATTTTTCAGATAAATTTGATTTTGTAAATTTGATTTCACTTTGAATGACAAAGTAGATAAATCAAAATGAAAAAAATTTGCACAGAAATGTCTTAAGAAAATATATATAATTATTTTTGAAATCATTAAAACATATAATCAAATTTTATCGCAAATATGCGTATTCAGTACATTCAACACTTTCTTCGCTGTGATACCGTTTCATCTTTTTTTATAATTGAAGTAGAATTTAGTTAAAATTGGGAAATTAATTAATTATTTAAGGCTAAGAGGCTCCACCACTTGCTTGCTCCAGTCACCAATCGGAGCAATTTTCACCTTAAATGTGTGTTTAAATGGTAGGTGGGTGATTTGAATTATATTTCGTTGATTCGTATTGTAATTAAATGGTAGTATTGTTCCGACCCAATTTGATTCCTCTCATTTTTTAAAAGGTGATCATATCGCTTTAAACACAACTTTTTAAACTCATTATAGGCAAGACGAATCTCTCTTGTTACCTTAAAAATTTTTATTAGAAGTACATCTACAACGCTGTTCAACACTGTCTCATAGAGTCTTAACGAGGCTCAACAGCAACCTTTTCTCATTTTGAACAAGTAATCTTTAAGGATGAAGAATGAATATTTTGCGGAACTTTTCATTTTTCATCGACCAGATTTGCATTAAAGAAAGAATCAGATTTTCATGAAAATAACTTAAATATTTGAAGTTTCAATGCAAAATGTGACTGATTGCTTATTGCTGTAAAATTGAGCATTTACCTAGAGTTTTTTTATCGAAAAATTGTTTGGAATTGACTCTAAAAATAAGGAGTAAATTATTTTCCTGAGAGATACTTCAATGCATTTAAATCTGTTGAAATTCAAATGACAGATTTGAAATTGAACTTCATACAAAAAAATATTCTTTGATGTTGTTTGACTATTCAATAAAAAAGGTTATCAAGAAAGTACAGTTGATTTTGTACAAAACCCAAGCCGCAGCGAAATTCAATGAACCATAGATTCGTAAAACATCCACTAGTCCACTTATATTTTCATTGATGTGTTCAATATTCCTCCGCAAATTACTATGATTATGTATCTTGCATTTGTTTGTAATTCTTACATTTTTTAAATGTATTGTGAAATCATCTTTCATGATATTTTAAAGTGTTTTTAAATTTTAAATCAGATAATTTTCTACATCAAAATGAGATTTTGATATTATAATTTAAGCCCCATAGATCTTAAGCTGCATTTGCGTAACAAAAAAGGTGAAGATATGAATATCATTTAATGATGCGGCGATTGCAAAAGGTTTTTTATATCATCAATTTGAGAATAATGCAGCCACCTCCCTATAATTCCAGCTTTAATTTGGAGAAAATATGCCCAAAACATTATTAAATATTTAGTTTAAATATTTGCTCCTCAGAAGATATAGTGTATTAGAATATCTATGGAAAGAATTCAATTCCATATGAACTGCATGAATCTTTCAAAGGTGAATGTGATGAACAATTTATGAAAGTTATTCCTTGGATTTCCAAGCACAAAGAAAATTTTTATTCACAAAATTTCTTTTTTTTTGACATGATACTAACAAATATCGGTTCCCTTAATGTGAGCCTCATATTATTCAAAAGTTTGTGAGTACTATGTTGTATGCAAAAATAAAATATTGAACAAACATACCATTCTTTGCGGTCGTTGTTCATTCCATGAACGACATGAACAAGCAATTTATTCAAGGATCCAAAAGGGGAAATCGTTTTTTTCGCAAATCATGACTCTCAACTTGTTTCTTTTCTTGTAGCAGCATATTACTTTGGTAAATCACATCCGGAAGATACATATCTTTTATATATATGGGTGTAAAATATGTACATATGTAGATATATTCATGGCTTTACAAATTTTCGGGGAAAAAATAAACTTTAGAAAGAACACAGTTAAAATGAGAAAATATATCCCAATTTTTCGACGAAAACATGAGCATTAGTTTATTGCATTTATTTGAGATTTAGCATGCAGAGTATTAGATTTATTCCTAATATTTTGCGTGTTTGTTTAATGTTAGTAAGGAATTTTTTTCATATGGGGTATAAAATATTTGAAATTTGAACATACATTGAAAATACAAATATAATATGATTCAAGCAAGCTGTAAAGTGTTTGCTGAAATTGTGTTCTGTTGTGCAAACTCTCACTTTCGCTGCTCACAGAGGTACACACTCGTACTTGCTAGACCTCTTGAAAATCACCATGTTTGCACATCATGATATTTGCAGGTAACGTGAAGTACACACATGGAGGTTAACATTCACTCGGAAATGACTTACGGTGACATCACATATGATTTCGATTAGGGTGTTGTGGATTGGCTTTACATAGTAGGATCGATTTTATGATTTTTGCCGGGAAAAATGCTGTTGGATTTTGGTCTGGAATCTGTATGCGCACTACTTGAAAGTTGATTGAAAACCGAAGAATAGAGTAAAACGAAAACTTAACGAATTAACAAGATAGATTTTCGATTTTCGATTTGGAAATTGGACTCAAATATTCAGGGAAGAACCAAGCTCCATTATATTTTTCAGACTACAAAACCGAGTTAATTCAAGACAAAATAGACTTTAATTTTGGGGGTGATATATTCACTGGAAAATAAGCTGATCCATTATTCAGCGCCAATCAAATATTTGCAGACATTAAGGTAATTGGCAACAGTTGCTTATAATAATTGTTATCCACATATGACAAATTGATTCGATTAATGATATTTAATGTAAGCAGAAAGGACAATCTTTTCTTGATTGAATTGTTACTATTTTTGAGACTATCAAGACCAAAAATGGAATCGTTCTTATAAGCATTGAAATTTTTCTCTCTCCAAATTTAATTCAACGTACCTCTCAGTTAATGGCGAAAATGATAAACGTGGTGCTTTATTGGTAGATTTTGAATGAGGAGCCATTCAACAACAAAACAGTCTCTGATTTTGCTTTTTTTGGTATTAGCACATATTTTGCACATATCGGTGATGAATAAAATCCACTTAAAATAATTTGAATCCACGTAATAGTTAAATAGGTGTAAAGGAGGAAATAAATAAACACATTAAACCATTCCACAAATTGACGTGCCAAATTATTGGTTGTGAAATTTCAGATTTCAAATTTCTTTGAAGGTAGAAGTAAAAAAAGAATTCATTTTTTGGGAATTTGTTTCTCAAAAACCAAACAACATATCGAAGTTTGGTAAAAAGGTCTATATTTTACAAGTATTTGACGTCCTCTTTGAATTTTTCCAGAACTTTAAAAAACAAAATGGCGGCTCCCTATTATTTCTCCAGAAACGCCTTATTTTTTCATGGCTTCACGGCCGGACCGTTTTTGCGTGGAATGTTAAGGTTATGATTATCAAACAAATAATTGCCGATAAAGCGTAATAAAAGCCAGGAGAAGTACGTAGGATTTTTTTTAATTGATTTTTGACAAAATGGCGTCATTTTGGAAAAAAATGTAGAAAAGAACGGGAGAAAACGCTCGAAAATTGTTAATAACAATTGAAATATGCAACAAATAAAAAAAATTCTACGTACTTCCATGCAGACACTAGTTTTGAACAAATTTTGAAAATTTCAAGTAAATCAAACAAAAACTGTTTGAGACAGGAGTCCGGCCAGTTTGAAAAACGTTGTTCCGAGAAAAACGCGTTTAAAGTTTAAGTTAATGAAAAATCATTAATAAATTTGATATACCTCTAGTCTGCAAAATACGTACTTCAGCGTTCTCTGCTAACGTGCAACTAACAGAGCACATGTACAGTTTTGAGAAATTTATATTCAAAATTGTTCTAAATTTCAATACCAACAGCGCACGGGGAAATGCGCGGGGATACGCGCGAATTGCGCTCCGAAAGAGCAGTGGGAGGTGCCGCGCTAGTTTAAAATTTCGAACTTTTACAGATTTTTCCACTATATGAAACTTTGTTACATGATTTCTATGATGATAAGGTATACTTTAGAGCAACAAAAAAAATTTTGATTTCTTGAAAATCCTACAGTGGTGTTCCCTCTTAAGGCGTGACACCACAGTAGAAATTTCAAAAAGTTTAACTTATTTTTATTAGCTTAAAAACCCGTTGAACCCTCAAAAATAAGAGACGAACGGTTTTATATCTACCAGAAATTGTTTTCATTGAAATTTCGAGCTCTTTCTCGATCCCTCCCGACTGCTCCGAAACGACGTCCTGCGGTAGATACTACACCTGATCGTCGGATACAGCATTATGTCTTACCATTCGATTTCTAACTTCCCTAATACACTACTAGATGTTGTTAGAAACATTTTCAAGAATGTTGGACACAAAGTATGTTAGCATAGCGTCCTTCGATGTTGAGAGAAGAAGTAAAGTGAAGTCAAGACTTTAAACGCGTTTTTCTTGAAACACGTGTTTAAATCGGCACGCAGCATAACTCAATTTTTTTTCACTCCAAATTAATATCACATCTTTAAAACAACATTTTGCACAGAAATACGTAGCCAATTTTCGATAAGTGAATATTTCAATTTTTTAGGTACAAATAAGTGCCCGTTTTTTCGTAGTAAAGTGAATTTTTTTTCAAATGCTCACTAATTTAAGATTTTTGTTAAATCCCTTACGTATTTCTATAGCTATACTCATGCAATTTAAGAAGAGAAAATTCATAATGTTTCAGACTAATTTTTGGAGCGTTTCTACTGCGTGCTACGGAGCGCTCAAAAATAACGGCTGTTGGGCAGCCATTTCTTAATATGTTTTAATAAAAAAAAATTTAAATCTTCAAAACATGCTTAATAACATCCTCAAAAAAGAATTGCATTTTTGCTTTTCCTTCCACTTAAAAAAATCGCAAAAAAACGTTAAATTTTCGCTTTCTACTGTGGTGTAATCCCTTGAGCTCCAAAGTCAATAGCAGATCTATTAGGTTTAGTCTTGTCAATTTGGTTTTGTTTAGTTGTATGGCAATTTTTTTTACTATCTCGGTACACATGATAAATAAACAATCTGTCATATAAAAATGAAAAGAAACAAGCCGCGAAGTGTGACCCTTCAGGTCCACACGGTCAACTTCCCAGTAATATCTAGATAAACATTAAAAATATTAAACACAATAATAATTTTGAAAATACTACTACTTTAAATAATAATAATGAAAGGTATTCATAGCAGCAACAGGAATGAGTTCATATTAATCATATCATCTACGGGAGTATCCATTGATTACGTAAGGCATTTGGTGGATGGGTGATGATGATTGATTACAACAAACGCAAATTTGATTAAAATTTTGATGGTTTTCAAAATTTAAGCCGTTTTTTTTAATTAAAAGACTGCAAAAACTATTGGAAATCTGCTCAAATTATCCAAACATTATAAAACTTTAAATGATTTACAACAAAGTCTTTAGAATAAAAGATATAAGGTAATATCATTCGCAGGAACCCTTTTCATATGGTAACTTTGAATGACTTTTTATTTTTAATTGAATTTTTTTCAGAATCATCAAAAAAGTTTTGCCGGTTTCTCTTCATAAACTGATAAGAATGTATAAATTTTATAAACATTTAACACTGTGTTGTGCAAATCAGGTTAAAAAAATAAAAAAAGTTTTCGCATTTTCTTCTATTAAATTAAAAAAAACCGCTGAAACCGATTTTAATAATGTTAAAATAATCAACACGATTTTAGATTTACATCTTAATGATGCAGATATTATATCTAGTTCGTGAGATAAAGCGAATGACAGAAATGACCTTGAAGATCATGATGACTCTTAATAAATTTTTATTTTTAATCTAATGTTTTTTGTATTCATGAGAAAAAGTTTGATGATGTTTTTCCAAGAATTGATTGAAATTTATAAATTTTATAAAAATTGATGACTGTGTTCCGTAAATCAGGTTAAACATTTATTGTTTATAAAAAATCCTAATTTTTTGCACTATTTTTTCTTAAAGTAAAAAAACGGCTCCCAAGATTTTTTTCAAAACTCGACAGATTCAGGAAATTTTTAATACGCGTCGATTGGTTCCTCAATCATGCAAATCGTATGTTTGGTTCGCGAGATATAACGGATGACAGAATTGACCTTCAAAGGGGCAAAACACCCCCCCCCCCTCCGAACGAAGTATCCTAAAAACTAATCAGCTCTTAAGATTGCAAAGACGTTTCGATTGACACTTCAACTAAGTCGATACAACGTTGTTTACGTGAGTCATGCTCGTAGAAAAAACTGTTCACGAACGTAGAGACGTACATACGTACACACACACACACACACACAAATCTCTCTCTTTCTAAAAACACTTTATATATACTCTATAGACCTCAAAACGTAAAGAAATGTTGAAAATTTCAATTTCGATTTTCGAGGCGATTACAAGAACTTCCCATATACTTGGAAGTTAAAAATTTTACACATTACAACTCCACGGATCATATTTTTTGTGTTATAAATAATATTCAAGAACATAAATTTACAAAAAAACTTTAACGGATCCCGGAGGTCAAGAAAATTTTATCAAAAAATGAGAAGATTCATATCATAGAAATTGCTTTTACTTGCTACATTTTCAGCTCTCTCAAAGCAGTTTTTGTGAGCTTTGAAACAAATTCACTATGGATTGAAGTTTCGAAGTAGGAATGAACAAATGACCCAAGTTTGTGCCAAGGTTCGTCCATGTTGGAAAAGTTTGACCGAACGTTTGTAGACTAGATTAGTTCAAACTTAGTTGTCCATTGGAATGATGGCCTCGGGAAAGGTTTGGTTGTCAACAATTTACCGAGGTTTGACCCAAGTCGTAATTTACGAAATAGCCTGGGCTGGTCCAAGCTTTTGAATTTTAAACTCCTAGCGTTCAAAATCATCATGATCAAACAAATAAAACACTGCTTGTAGTTTATTGAAATTCGAATTATGCATGAGGTCCAATTATTTATTTTTATAAGAAACTTTAAAGCTTAATATTGTTCACCGAATTATATCTACTTTTACAAATTCTTGAATTCGTTTACATCTAGTCTTTCCAACTTCCCATTTCTGCCTGTAACACAACCGATACCGAAACAGCGATACCTTCGCTAAGAAGTCTGCATAGTGTTATTACATTACCTGCACCTCATCGAAGAGGTACTTCGCCATGCCACTCATCTCAATTGAAATCTTCAGCGTACTTGGGTAAGAGTTATCGGAAGTGTTTGCCATTTGAGGCTTCGACATTTTCCAATTGCTTCCCAATTCAATGACCTTTTCGAGTGGCGCATCTTCAAGAGTGTTCGAACGATTAAACTGCGCTGGTAATTGCGAAAAGAGTTTGCACAAAAGATCTCTTCAATTACTGCGGGATGTTTGCTTGTGTGTAGGCTAGTTATTTAACTTGAATCTAAATGCGTTGCCAGCCATGGATGACGTGAAAGTTCCATGTGAAAGATTGGGCCGCTAAAGAAGATGAAAGTAAATGTGCGTACAAGATGTTATTGTTGGTTTGATGAAAATTCAATGTTGTTTGGAAGTTAGGTAACCTATGAAAGTGAAATAGAGACGAGGGTTTAAGCATTTTTTAATATCTGTGTCCAAAGAAAATTTATGAGATAGTCGTTACGCTTTGTTCGCGTGATGCTTGAAGGCATTTAAAATAATTGTTTGGAAAATTTCAGCATGCTAACTCATAACTGACTGAATTTTTGGCGCAATAGCTGTCGACAACAAAGTTATGCTTCTCGATATTCTGTTTTAAGCAGTAAATGTAGTTAAAAATACATATTTTTGAATCTCCATTTAATTTATCTGTACCAAGTTGTTTTTGTAGTGTTGTATTTCTACAATAAAAATTCCGAGAGAAATGATTTCAAAGAGGCAAATTTTGACACTGAACTTTAGCCCGTATATCAGGTTCAAAAACAGATTTAATTTGATGTTTACGTTTTTATATGGGGATCATTTTCTACATAATCCAACAAACATGGAATTTTCAAATAATTTTATTCTTAAAAAAAGCTTTCTTAAAACAACCTATTGCACTATTCACCTTTCATTGCTAGCTTAAAAAAGTTAGGTTATTGAAAAAAATTGTATTATAACCGAAGAAAGCTCACGAAGCTAGAAATTTCACATACAAAGCGAATTGTATTAAAGATAATTTCCGCAAAAAAAATTTCTCTCCAAAAATTGTACATGGAGAATATAAAAAAAAATTCTTGATGGAAACTGCTCGAAAAATTGGAATTTAATTTTTTTACATTGACTTATATGCACAATAAGTTTTTTGATGAGGTAAACCAAAAAAAATCCACTCAACGTTGTCACTGCAACTCTTGAAGCTGAAAATAGACTACCATTAAAAACTTTAAACCAGAAAATCAATGAACTGAGTTCTTGTTTTGTTTTTGAGGAAATACGCACTCAAAATATTTACTTAGAAAAATTTCATAAAAAAATTCATATTAATTAATATATTAAAAAATGCTAATAAAATAATCAAAATGCTCCTGCGAAGTAAAATCTGAAAACGGCCAACCAAATACGACGTTCATAATCATCGGATCATTTCTGTTTATTTTATTTCAAACAGATTGTTCCTGGCACATACAGTCCCTGGCCATATTATTAGACCCATGCTGAAAAATGAATATTTCATTGCATTTATTGTTGTTTCATTGCAAGACTTTTAACGTTCGTTGGAAAAACCTCTAGTTTAATACTTATGGTAACATTTTATGTAATTGTTCATACAGTTACCACGTTCAAATTTAGATGGCATCAGTTCTGTAATAAAAACTTAAAGTAAATTAATATCGTCAAATACAGTGCAACTGGCTCTATTGTGTAAAATACCTATTTCTACTGCGTGAAGTACACAAACATTGCTGAAGTGAGTTCTTTATTGATGATTTGTCTCATTTTTATGAAAATAGTGTAAAACTCTTGCGACTTGTGATAATTATGTAATTTTCAGAATGGGCAAACGACGTGATTTGTCTTCTACTAGAATTGGCCGAATCGCCGGTATGTTGAAAGCTAAAAACAAGAGCCAGTATGAAATAGCTAAAATTTTAAATGTCTCACGAAGTTCAGTGAAGCATATAAAGAAAAAGATTGCCCTTGACGAAGATTTAAAGATCAAACACAAAGGTGCGTCTGGTCGTCATCGAATAACTTCCGAGAGGACAGACAGCAAAATTCGTGATATATGCATCCGAAATAAAAAAATGGCCTTAAATCTTTTGGAAAAACAGATTACTGAAGCAGGAATACAAGTTTCTGAAAGAACACTACGATGAAGGTTAGCTGAAGAAGGTCTTGTCTCCCGAAGACCGGCACGCAAACCTAGGCTCACACCAGCCATGATTACAAAACGTTACAGATGGGCCCAAAAGTATAAGAATTTCACAAAGGATGACTGGAAAAAAGTAATTTTACAATATATTTCTATTATAAATTCAATTGTTAAGTAAAATTTGTGACAATTCTCGGTAGTTTTAATATGTTACAGGTTAATTTCTCAGATGAATCCATTTTTCAAGTATTGGTCGAAAAGGCTCAGTTTGTTAGGTGTCGATCGGATGAGAAATACAAGAAAGATTGTATTGTTCCAACAATAAAACATCTCCTTTCGGTTATGGTATGGTCTGTAATAAGTATGAAAGGTCCAGGGCCCCTGTACATCGTGGAAGGTACAATGAACAATACGAGAAAGTGTTGGAAAAACAGCTACTTACAACGATGAAAAAATGTTGCAAAAAACGCGAGAAGCCTATTTTTATGCACGATGGTGCACCGTGCCTCCATTCTAAACGTATATCAACGTACCTAGAGAAGAAAAAAGTCACCGTTCTTGACTGGCCTGGAAATTCTCCAGACATTAATACTATAGAGAATGTTTGGGACTTTACGAAACGTTTCTAAGCACGCTCCTACAACCAAGCACGATCTGATTCGTGTACTCAGTGACACCTGGAAAAATGACGTAGAGATCAGGTAAACGATTGAGAATTGCATTGACAGCATGCCTCGTCGTATAGCAGCCGTGTTGGTTGCTAAAAGTGGCCTTACAGAACACTGATTTTGGCGAAAAATCGTGTTTCATTAACACAAATGCTTTAATCTAATGTAAATCACTAGTTTTTTGAATAAAACTCATTGTATAATATATGCTTTCTCATAGTTTAACTAAAACTGTCTAATAATGAACGTGATGTGTAGTTAAAATGGCAAAAATGTGATTTTTCAGCATGGGTCTAATAATATGGCCAGGGGCTGTATATTGTATTTTGATTAAATATTTTCAGTCCGTATAAAAATTCATTCCAATTAAGGCAACCAATTATTTTGTATTGATTAAGACCGAGAAATAAGTTAACAAGTGTTTTTTTCTGTCGTACCCAAATCGAAATTTTTGAATTTGTTGGTACTCCGCCTGCAGAGAGTTTGTATGGTGAATAAACGCACTCATACGGTGTCCACAGCTCGTCAGCACGGTTTAATTTCTCGTTCAAATGGGGCCTGCAGTACGCTGAAGTGGTTCCTTTAGATTAAGCATATAAGCCTATGGTTCAATACCCAATGACAACGTTTCACAGAACAAATGGTTCTGGCCGATGTAAAAATGCATTCTTTCAGTAAATGACACAGCAAATTATATATGTGTGTGTGTCTGTGAAAATTATAGCAGATTCATAATTTGATGTCTTGTTTGGAGAGATTTACATTAAGGGGGGGGTAAGGTTTGACAATTGTTTTTTCTTCCATTTTTGTTTATTTTTTTTCTGAAAGTACAACATCTGAAGAATATTGTATTAAATTTGTAAGTCATTCGCAGTAAAACCAACGAAGTTACAGTAGGTTGAATAACCGTACCTCTTAGGTTTGAGCGCCTTTTAGCTACCTGCGCTGAGCGGCGGCGAGCGGCAACTGTTTCGGTCTCTATTGTATTACTTTTATCGACAGGAGCAAAAAGATGCCTTAGATAACGTGGATGATAGTGATGTACTGTATGGACCCGGCATCGATGATTACATGTACGTATTTTATAAGAAAATCCAGTTTTTCTCAAGATGTTTTCATTTTTTCAGTGTACAAAACTCTAAATCGATTTTCCCAAACATGTAATTTTTCAAGTCGGTGACTAGCCTAAATAAAAAACTACTGAACAGATCGTTTTGAAATTTTGTACACATATTCTACATACATATGGCTCTCTAGTTACGCTGAATTTTTTTTTAAAAATAATTCCTAACAATTTTTCAAAAACAAATAGGTCGATTTTTTACGTCAAAAATCGTTATTTTGGCTTCAAAATGGTGCCAAAAATTAAAAAATTGAATAATAAAAAAACTCGACGAGACGGGAGAGATAAAGTAATGAACTGAAGAAAGCATTTTGATTTTTTGGTTTCAAATGATCCAGTGATGCTGTAGGCTGGTCACCGTACAAAAACTTTTTTCTAGGCGCCTGCGAAGATCTACAATAAATCCGTTGTTTCTCTCTATTTTTGATATAATAATAAGTAAAATAAACCTACAGTAATAATTTTTTCTAAAACAATTCATGAAAAAAGGTATTTTTTAGACGAAACAAACCTTATCCCCCCTTAAGAAGGCATTTTTTTGCGGTTGGAATTCATTGATTATATGAAGGTGGCTTCATCAGAGATGAAACTTCAGGCTGGTATCCTGTAATCAAAAATCGATTGCTTCAACTTAACCATCTATGAAAACAGTTGTTAAAATCTAAAATTCCTAATCCTTTTTTAAAATTAATTTGTATCACTGATTTCAATTCTTTTGATTAACAACGTTATCGAATGGTTTTTTTATTACCAGCGACTGCCTTACCAACCTGTCCGGAGCAACATGGAGTGCAAGCCTATGGGCACCCAGAAAGGTGTGATCAGTTCTTCCTCTGTACAAACGGCACTTTGACTGTTGAAACTTGTGAGAATGGTTTGCTTTACGACGGTAAAGGAGCCATACACAACCATTGTAATTACAACTGGGCCGTTGACTGTGGCAAGCGTGTTCAAGATCGTAAGTAGTATCTTGTATGTTTTGAAAAACAATCTTATCGATTTGATTTATCAGCAACTCCAATCTCCGCCCCTGGATGTGAATATCAGTTCGGAGTGTATCCAATTTCCAATGAATGCTCGACCAGCTTTGTAAAGTGTGCCTTTGGAGAAGCAATCCAAACCGAATGTGAGCCTGGTCTAGCTTATGACCACCGTATCCATGCCTGCAACTGGCCTGATCTTCTTGTTCCATTCTGCAATCCAGAAGGTAAGTTTAGTGCGAACGCTAAGTTGGAAGCATCTATTAAAAATCGTGGACAAGGTTCTTGTTTTTTAAAAAGAATTTGGAAAAACTGTTTCTAAGACTTATTTATGGGAAAATCATGTTCTATTGTAGCTGTCGTTGGATTCAAATGCCCAACTCGCCCACCGCCAAACTACAAGTCAGCTGCCTTCTGGCCATTCCCACGTTTTGCCGTCCAAAGTGATCCTCATCGTTTCATCACTTGCGTCGAAGGATGGCCACGTCTGATTTCTTGCGGTGAAAAACTGTTCGATGCCAACGAATTTTCATGCGAGGAATAAATCCGCAAACAAACTCTTTAGAACAATTGAAACCTCGTGAAATGCGAAGACCTCTCATTTTAGATAGCCAACCACAGCATGATTTGAAATTTTTTAATTTATTTAATGGAAATATTGAGAGAAAAAACAGGAACAAATTTTTCATTGGGAGAAAATACAATAGGATGGAAATTTTATTTTCAAATCAATATTTTTCTAAAGATGGAAGTTACCAGATTAAATATTGTGAATTTATGTTACCGTTTCTTGTAAATGAAATAAAAGATTAAGTTATGTAAGTTAAAGGGTTTTGTGTAAAATTTGGTATACTGGGAAGTTTTTGTTGCTTTTGGATGCTGTGAATGAAGAGTTTTGGTTGAAAATTCATACAAATGTTGAATATATTAGTAATTTTAAAAATTTGGGAACGATTTATCCGCGCATACTAATCAGCTTATCTAACTCCCTTTTCTAACGCTAAGTACGAGGGGTGATCAAAAAGTAATGAGAAACGGTTATTTCCAGTCCGCATAAAAATCCAACAAAATTTTTTTTCGCTTGCTTATAGACTCACTAGGTCAGTATGAAAAAATCATATAAATAGACTACGATTCACGGGAGGGACATTCAGTTGAATACGAACCGGCGAAGAGATAACATCAAAATGGAGAAAAACGAAATTAGAGCAGTCATAAAGTACCTCTGTTTGAAAAAAAATGTCCACCAAAGACATACACAGCGACTTAGAGGAAACATTGGGGAACTCTGCTCCTCCATATTCCACAGTTGCACGCTGGGCCAAGGAGTTTAAGCTGGGAAGAACATCCACTGAAGATGAACACCGCGAAGGACGCCCATCTTCGTCCCACACTGAAGATAACGTGAAAAGGGTCGAAGATGTTGTGTTGGCAGATCGAAGAGTGACCTTCAGACATGTAGCTGAGGTCACGGGGATCTCATACGGTAGCGTTTGAACAATCCTTGTGGACAAATTGCAGATGAAAAAGGTCTCTGCGCATTGGGTACCGCGAATGTTAACCGACGAGCACAAGAAAAAACGAGTCAATATTTCAAGGGTGAAGCTCTAAAAGTTCCAAGCAGATCGGAAAAAATTTCTGTCACGTTTTGTGATCATGGACGAGACCTGGATCTACCATTTCGATCCTGAAACCAAACAACAATCGATGACTTGCAAGCGAGCCTCCTCACCAACACCGGAAGTTCAAAGTGTCAAGTTTGGCGGGAAAGGTTATGGTGTCCGTTTTTTGAGACGCCGAAGGAATAATTTTGGTGAAATATTTGGAAAAGGGAGCCACTATTTCGGGCACTTACTACGCGGACCAAATACGAAGATTGCGGGAAGTCATTAAGGCAAAAAGACGCGGCAAACTGCAAACTGGAGTGCTGTTTCACCAAGACAACGCTTCGGCTCACAAAGCCGCAGTTGCGATGGCTGCCATTCAAAAAACGGGATTCGAACTGCTGGAACACCCACCTTTTTCGCCAAATCTAGCTCCCAGTGACTTCTACCTCTTTCGTCGTCTTGAGTAACACCTCCGAGGTAAGAAATTTGAAGACAATAGTGAAGTGATGGCCGCTGTTGAGACGTTTTGGGAGGGTCAAGCCAAAAAAAAATTCTCAGGGAATCCTGGGTTTAGAAAAAAAATAGACCAAATGTATTGCCTTGTTAGAGGACTATGTAGAAAAATAAATTTTTTTTGTAACTGTCATCACCGTCTTTTATTGTGATTCTCATTACTTTTTGATCACCCCTCGTAACTTCGCTTTCCGATGCTAAGAAGGGAAGAAAACGGATGGGAGAGGCATAGTCAGTCTCAAGTATGCTTCAGAAAAGTTGCATACCCGAACTAGTACGTTGCAAAAAGAGTGTCTGGTGGTGTCGCCCTACTACTTGACCGAAAGAAGCTAAGAGAACTGTCCCTGCCCTATAATCCTTCCCTACATGAAATAAGATCTAAGTCAAAAGGATGACGATAAACAGAAAGTGGCGTACATTTCAGCAATGATTTAAAGGATGACCTACCCAAAAAACGGCGATCGTTTGCTTAATCAAAGTGACAGTGACGAAACCTTACCAGGGATATACTGCTACTAAAGGGCCAGGGTCCGAGGGACTTGTCTTGAGAAACTTTTTTGGTTGCGACTTGGTGGCTGTGGTTAGTACCCAAAGCGGGTACTAACATTATAAGCACAGTTTGAAACCGGTGACTAATTGGCAATCCTTTTATATTGAGACGCATAGACGTGTTGTTGCGTTTTCAACAGGAGTGCCGTAATTCAAAAAGCGGTAAGGATGTTGATGGGTCCGATCCGTACCCGAGATGTGAAGGAGTCCGTGCAAGCTCTAGGTAAACTGGTGCCTGACTCGGAAAAGCAGTGATCATGATTTTAGCGTGGGTTATTGACTAGTAAGTGTTTAAGGGCTTTGGTGCAATTTTTTTCATAAACCGCACCGAAAAAACCATGGTGTTAAGGTGCTATCTGACCAGGTATTCACGTTAATCCCGCATAAGTTTTGTGATCAGTTTATCTTTTTTGTAAGGATGATAAACTAGAGAAAGCTGTTTGCGAACGAGTTTCATTTCTGAATGGACACAAATCATGGTTTCTCAATGAAATTTAGGACGGCTATCCAGAATTAATAAAATTAAATGCCAGACTATGCTATGCTTGAAATTCCAAAAGCAATTAAAAATTTCCTAAGGAATTTTGTTGGAAAAGTAATTTTCTAGCAGAAAATTGAATTTCAATCCTCAAATTGGAGCAAGGATATTACGAGGATGTACAGGCAAAATTGCAGCAGATGTGTGCATGTTTTAATAATCAGTTGCAAATTTTGCCTATATATATTGAATGCATTCTGCAGAAAGATAAATGAAGGAACGTATTATCCATATGAGGTCTATGATTCGATAGTGTTTCGAGTTCCTGTGTATCCTGAATGTAGAATTTGAATGATCCCGTTATTAGCTACCAAATAAAGATGCTGATTGAATAAAATTCACCTCTTGACGTTCATTGAAACTAACGAAAACTATATTTTGAAACTTATATATGTATTCACTGATATTATACTATCTCAACTATTTCCTAGGAACTGCGATATACTGCATTACTTCTATCTCTATTGAAATCATCTTTATCTTGTAAGGAAATTCAAATACTGTCCACTTATCTATAAACATATCTCAGGTTCTATCCTCACATTCACCATAATCGCATATTTCCATCTTATCCGCTGATAGGCATAGTAAGCTGAACCTAATCCGGATGAGGTATCAATATGTGTGTTTGTTCCGTCAGAACGAAAGTCAAACAAATTGTTCGGTCGAGGCAACATTTACCTCATATTCAATAAATGTTCATTTGAGTTGGGAACATCCTAGGCAACGATAGTAGGAACCCATCTATGTCATGTTGTTGCGGATGTCAGTATTTGAGTTGAACATGACTATGACTCGAGACGGCGACAACGAGCACGCCGACATTTAAGATGGATTAAATTGCACATGTGTCACCAAGGATGATATACATTCATATCCAGGTGAAATGATGCATCAATTTGTCATATTTATTCGCTATGAGATGTATCTTATCTTTATCAGATCATACACGCGTGTAGATGATTTTTGTAGTATAGATTGACATTGTAGAAGTCGTTTCGATACGATTATATAATAATTTTGGAAAGGATTTACTTTATGCAGAAGAGTAATGAATATTCTGATTTACATTTGCATTTAAGATATTTTGTAAATTATATGATCTGATTTGTTATGAAAGTTTTCATGATTGAGGATTTAAATAATATTGATATTCTTATATTTAGCTCGAGGGATCTTGCTGGCCAAGGGAGAATTTGTATTCGATTGACTGGCATTGGCCTGTTAAAATATAAAACTATCTGATGCAATTCGCAATCCAAATTGAGTTAACTGTTCGCAAATTATGTTCTTGTACGCTTCGCTATCCAGTTTACCTGGAATAAAAACTAAATCGCTCTTTCCTTTCCTAGATCCCCATACTACAACACCGCCACCTGCCTACTACTTTTGTGAAAAAAACATTGATGTTTGCGTATGTCGTTGAAGAAGTAGTTCAAGTTATCAGGGCCATCCAAATTAAAACGCTTTTCATCCGAAAAAATTTTTGCCATAGTTTTTTCAGTGAATTCGTTCTTCCGCAAAAGTCAACCCCGATTTTTTATGGGCAGCAGTCAAAGCGGACTTTTTGAATCGTTTTCATAGCTGTAAGTGAGAGCCTTCTTTGATAATCCATTGAACATTTCGAATATTCACTCTAACTCTTGCTTTTGTGGGGATTGTTCGCGCTGTTGAGGGAGTGGTACCGGTTAGAATGCTAAAAAACAGCCTAATTTTCAATTTTTTTCTCAGCTCCTTTATGATATATTTTAAAATTTGCATGGGTAAAAAAAGCAATTTGAAAATTACAAAAAGTTTTTTTTTTCATTTTTTTTCCATTTTTTTATAGAGGGCGCCAAAGTTGATGTCTAGAAAAATACTTTGCCCCATTGCGGACAAATAATCTTTGGAATGAAGAATTCGAAATAAAAAAACCATACCACATTTTAAAGAAGAACATTTCTTACGTGGTAATCTTCCACGATATTTTGAAAACATGAATAAAAAAATAGCGGCTGTTTGATGTTTTTTTCGAAAAATCTCTTTTTTCACTTTGTTTCGCTTGCCAAATTTTTTGGGATTGATTTTTGGCCTATATTAAAGTAGATTACCACACAAGATACTTGAATGAAATAACACACCAAATTTGACTTGAATCAGTTCGGGCAATCCACTGAATACGTGTCCTCAGTTGGAAAAACATCATTTCGAGAAAAAACGCGTTTAAAGGTTTGGTCGCCGAAAATATCGCTTACAAAGCGAAAAAGGCGTGCACGCTCAAATCGCCGTAACTTCTTTATTTTTGGAAATATCTTAGAAAAATTTTGAGACTTGATTTTTGAAGGTATAATAAATTGAAAAATGAACAAGCCGCGAGGTGCGACCCTTGAGGTTCACACGGACAACTTCCCAGTAATATTTACAGAAATGTTAAAAATATTAAACACAATAATAATTATGGAAATAATACTAATTTTAATAATAAAAATATACTTCTCATAAAAGTTATTGGAATGACTTAATATCAATCGTAAAAGTAAGTAAAATATATGTATTACAAATGATGAAGGAAGTAACTGAAATTTTACGAATACTAAAGAACAAAACTCCTGAAAACTACAATTTTTTCTGTGATGAAAGCTTTTCAAAGCATATGATCTCAAAAAGTGTTGACTACAAAACATTTTACCATTCTAAGCGTTGATTATTACAATTGCAAATTTGATTTGATTTGTATTGGTTTTCAAAATTCAAGCAGTTTTTTTATTAAAGTTAAAACACGGTTCTGTGAAGACTATTAAAAATCTCCGCAAATTATGCAAATAATAATAAACTTTGATTGACTTTACAACAATGTCTTTAGAATAAAGATTTAAGGTATAAAAATTCGTATGAACCCTTTTTACATGGTGACTTTGAATGATTTTTTTATATTTAAATTCAATTTGTTTTGAAATCATGTGAAAATATTTTGCTAGTCTCTACAGAAATTGAGAAAAGTTTATAAATTTTATAAACATTTATTATCACGATGTTAATTTTATTAGTTATTAATTAATTTTTCTATGAAAAAAACACTAATTTTCAATATTTTTTTATTAAATTTAAAAAATGGCTTTAAATTATTTTTTTTAAATTTAAAAACATCATTAAAATCTTAATACGCGTTGATTGACTTCTTAATGATGCAAAGATTATATTTGGTTCTCGAGATATAATGATTGACATAAATGACCATGAAGTACATGATGATTTTTAATGGTTTTTTATTTTTAATTTAATTTTTTTTGTGTTCATGAAAAAAAATTTTTGTGATTTTTTTACAACAAGTGTTTGGAGTATATAAATTTTAGAAATATTGATTACTGCGATTTGAAAATAAAGTTAAAAATTTGATGTTTTTGAAAAAACTCCAATTTTTTGCTCTTTTTTAAAAAAATTTAAAAACGGGTCCAAGAATTTTTTTTAAAAATTGGAAAGAGTCACGCAAATTTTGATACGCGTCGATTGACACCTTGACAAAGCAAATCGTGCGTTTGGTTTGCGATATATAGCGCACGACAGGTTTGACCTTCAAGGGGTGAAAACAGCAAACCCCCCAACCGAAGTGTCCCAAAAACTAATCAGCTCTTAAAATTGCAAAGACCCTTCGATTGACACCTCAATAAAGTCGATACGACTTTGGTTACGTGAGTTATGCTCTTAGAAAAACTGTCCGCGAACGCACGTACGTACGTACGTACACACAAACACACACACACACACACACACATACATACTTCTTTCTAAAAACACTTAAAATATAAGACCTTAAAACGTAAAGATATGTTGAAAATTTTAATTTCGATTTTCGAGGCGATTACAAGAACTTCTCATATACTGGGAAGTTAAAAATTGATTTTTGAAAATTATAACTGGTATTACCCCATCAAAGAAAAATCTGACGCCTCCTTTTAAATATACCGGAATGTCGTTGAACTTGGTTAGTCTTAAAGATTCTTTTCGCTTTAACTTTTTTAGTTACTGCTCACAGCGCAGTAACTTCTAAATAATTCAGAAATTTTCCTAATCGATTCAATTTTCTCCTTTAATATATTAATAATAAATATTCTTCTTTCACTACATGCTTACAAATCAATACAAATAATTTTAACTAATTATCAAAAACAAAATTTTGAATCACATAAAAGTACTATGCGCGTCGAACACTTCGAAATAATTTCTCAGTGTCCAAATATACCATCTATCGCTTAACTTGAAAAAAAAAATTAAATATGTTGATTATGATCAAATCGTTTAATGACGATGCAATTATATCAAACTTATTTTTATTTGATCATTGATTCAGCGGATTATTGAAACTAAATTTATTCCTATCCAATTCACAATAAAGTATTGGGGTCTCCATCAGACATATCTTGATTTCAGGAAGAAGCAACCATCCCTTTCCGTGAGAAAATGAATTTTTAAAAACTTAAAAAGAACTTTCATTACACTAAGAAATTAAAAGTATGGAAGTCTCTTTATTTGCAGTGTTCAGTCCGGGAAAGTCAAACAGAATAATTTCACTTGACCAAAAATATTTTGAAGCCCCGGAAGCGTTTGTTTTCAAATAACTATTAATAGTAAGTAGCTGTTATGAGATGTATACATTCTACTACACTGCAATCAACCACAATGAATTGTTACTTAAAAGCAGTCTAACAAAAGCCTTTTTATATTGTGAGTTCATCGCTAATAGCTCAATCATAATATCATTTCCGCTTGAATACTTGATACGTGTCCCTTGACTATTTGTATTAGCCCGTAGACAAAGTCACATATTCACCCTCTATTAACTTTTAATTCAGATAAATTGCCATCTATGAAAGCTTTATGAGCCACCATAATCAAAGGCATAAATAGTAAAAGGGATACGAATCTCTGCTTGGCTTGACTTGTTTTTACAGCAGTCCTTGCTGCTGTTTTTTTTTGTGTTCAGTAAGCGATAAAAATAGCTTCTCATTACTGCATATATGGCAAGTGGCTGTTAAACAGAGAGATTTAGTTGCGAATAGCAAGTCTATTAAGGCAAATGTGAGCTTGAGTTGAAAGCACTCCAAGTCAAAGGGATGTTTTTTCTCTGCGCTTTCCACCGTGTTTTTCATGTTCACGTGTCTTCTTTCACGAAGAGCTCTCGTCGCCAAAGACACAGTCCTTAGAAAATAGACCTATCAGCCCAGCATTACACCAAGTATTTAAGCATTTAGTCCATACACGAATGAGCTTTGAATCCTTTAGGAATAATAGTGAGCATTTACTGTAGCCAGACATGAATGTGTCCTTGCGGATAAACAACGAAACAGAATGAAAGTGTAATGACACAAAAATAAATAAAACTGCTGCAGAAAGATACATGCCAGACCCATGAAATTGAGGGGGCAATGCTTGAAAATTTATTTGCAGAAAGATTGGGTTAATTTAGGTATTTATTCTAGAATAAGCATGGTGAATGCATAGGGCATATGAGATAAGATGTATTTATATTTATTTTCTCATTAATTACGCATCTGGTGTCATTGAAATTTTTTAGCAGATTTACAATGATTAATGTTAGGTCAAATACGTGTTTTTCTCTCAAACAAAACAAGCCGCGAGGTGCGACCCTTGAGGACCACACGGTCAACTTCCCAGTAATATTTACATAAATATTAAAAATACTAAACAAAATAATTATTATGAAAATAATACTTCTTTAAATAATAATAATGTACCTGTCATAACAGTAACTGGAATGACTTAATATTAATCGTATCATCTACGGGAGCGTCAATTGATTACGTAGGTAAGGGGGATGATTGAATATCTGCGCGGATTAATCGGGAGGGGGGGCAGGTTACAAAGCCTATTGTACGTTATTTGTTATTTTCATATCGATGAAAGCTTTTTTTATAGCATATGATCTAGCAAAGTATTGACTACGAAACATTTTACCATTCAAAGCGTTCATTGCCACAAATGCAAATTTGATTTTTTTTGATTTTCAAAATTTAAGCAGTTTTGATATAAAAATTATTAAAAAAAACTATTAAAAATCTGCTTAAATTATACAAATATTAATAAACTGTGATTGACTTAACATTAATGTCTTCAGAATAAGAGTAGTCGGGTAAAATCATTCATATGAACACTTTTTACACGGCGACTGATTTTTTATTTTTTATTTAATTTTTTTAAACATCATGGAAAAGCGTTTTACTGGTTTGTCTCCAAAAATTGATAAGGATTTATAAATTTTATAAACATTTATTACCGTGTTGTGCAAATCTGGTTAACAAATTTATTTTTTATGAAAAAATCCTAAATTTTTGTATTTTTTTTTTGTTAAATTGAAAAACGCCTCCAACGATTTTTTTTAAATATAAAAACATTACGAAAATGTTAATACACGTCGATTGACACCTAAGTAATGCAAATATTATATTTGGTTTGTGAGATATAGTGAATGGCAGAAATGACCTTGAAATCATGCTGACTTTTAATGATTTTTGATTTTTAGTTTAATTTTTTTTGTAATCATGAGAGAAAATTTTGTTGGTTTTTGCACAAAAACTGTTTGGAGTATATAAATTTTATAAATATTGATTACTGTGTTTCGAAAATCAGGTTAAAAATTTACTGTTTATGAAAAAAACCCTAATTTTTTGCACTTTTTTCAAAAAAATTAAAAAACGTCTCGATTAATTTTTTTAAAAACTTGATAGAATCACATAAATGTTAATGCGCGTCGATTGACACCTTAATTATGCAAATCGCATGTTTTGTTCGGTAGATATAACGCATGACAGAAATGAACTTCAAACAGGCAAAACAGCAAACCCCCCCAACCGAAGTGGCCCAAAAACTAATCAGCTCTTAAGATTACAAAGGCGCTTCGATTGACACCTTAAGGAAGTCGATAGGACTTTGTTTACGTGAGTTATGCTCGTAGAAAAAACTGTCCACGAACGCACATACGTACGTACGGACGTACGTACATACACACACACACACATACATACTTCTTTCTAAAAACACTTAAAATATACTCGTAAGACCTCAAAACGTAAAGAAATGTTGAAAATTTTAATTTCGATTTTCGAGGCGATTACAAGAACTTCCCATATACTGGGAAGTTAATAAGTCAATGTTTGACACTACAAAGTTTTAGTTCATAAATTCATCATTCGTAGTAGGGTGAAGTATAATTGCTTTGCATTTTAAACTGTAATGACAATTATTTAATAATTAGCTATGTCAGTAATTATTGAGTGTCGTTAGTCGAACATACTTGCTGTTTTAGTTGATATTGGAGTGTCCTATTTTAAATCTATGTAGAGAGTGCTCTCATAAATTTTTGATATATTCTGAGGCTCCATAAATTGCGCGAAGCCAAGATTGTGGTATACCAGAAGCAACAATAATTAGTTTTTTTTTGTCTTTTTGTGTGAGGCAAAAATATGTAAACATAATTTTTTTCCGAAAAACTAAAGAAAAAAAATATAATATTTTTTTTGCGTTCAGAAATTTTTCTGGAATTTTTACAGCCACAATTAACACTTTTAAACGAATAAACGGAAAAAGTACTTACCGTCGAGATAAACGCCGTCTGCCTTCGTGAGTCTTTTTCGTAAGGATCGATTTTGATATTGTCACCACGATGGCTGGAAGGGAAAGCGAAAGTTGGTGGCCGGTACTAGAGGGGCGTAACATTTTTTACAGAGGCACAGCAGCGCCATTCCTAGCGGTGTACAAAATTTACAACAACTTTTAATTTTTTTTCGGACTAAAACGACCCAGGTAGGCAGTGGAAGGGTTAAACAAAATTAAATATTAAAGTTTTCCCAGTAGACCAACCTGTTGACATGGAGAGGAATTCGACTCTTTTTTAAGCTGCCAAGCATGGATTTTTGGGAAAATAATGCTTTTTAATGTATAAGCTTGCAGAGGTAATATTTCGATGTAGGCTGGAGAGCATTAAAAAATCTGCATCCAAAAATTTGCAGCAATCTACATTTTCCATTATCAAAAAAACTTTTTTGTGGACTTGTAGGTTGAAATGAACTTTTTGAATGTACAATTAACTAGTCGATTTCTGTGTTTCCCTAATTTTGTGGTATTCTTAAGAAAAGTTCATACCGACGCTTGAAATAAAAAAATCGGTATTTTTGCCAAAATTTAGATTTTGAAATATTTGATTGTAGTTTTCGTTTTCACATCGATCAAACTGAATTTTTGTAACAGTGACGTCATGCATACATATCAAATGGCGCTTTGAAACTTGTGTACAAATTGTCTATTATGGTCGGTTGCCTTTCAAGTCTCAATTTTACATACTTAAATTATGTATAATTCTACAATAATCATGGTTTTTACGCGTTAAACATAACATTTTAATGACCACAACATTACAAAAGGTTTAATTTTTATAAACACACAAACATTTTATCAGTATCTTTCGTGCGTTTCTATCTGCGTTGACCTTTAAATTCTTTTTGGCAATCATATTAAATCATAACGTTTACATAGGCATATTAATCTCAACCCCAAAATAAACTCATTGTCTAGCAAAACACTTAAAACTACATCACAATACCATTCCAGAACTTTAATGCTGCTGATAATCGATTAAATGCCAGAACACACAGAAACAGGACCAACCACATTCTCTCTTTCACATTATCAACTCGAATTGTCAAGTTCCATAATAAATGGTGTTTAATTGTTATCGTAATGCTGGCAAACAAGGAAAATTGTTATTCAAGTGGAAAATGGAAAATATGTTCGAATAAAAATGGGACAAATTGTTGTGCAGACCAGGCAGTTTTATAGCCGCACTGAAAGAGTTCAGGGCGACATTTAAACTGTTCCGAGCAGTGGTAAACATTAATAGTCTTGGCGCGGGCACATCTTCAGGATTCCTGCAATGAGGAAGCAATAACAAAGAAGTGGTTGCATCATCGGCCTTGGTGCCAGAAGACATCCTTTAGATTTTTGACCTCGTGATACATTCATCTGAGCATGATGCAAAGCACATGGGCATTGTAAGTTGATTTTATTCGAAAAAAAACGAATATAATGGAAGTAAAGAAAATATTTAATGATTTTGAAGTTTTATTAGCAATTTTCATTAAAAAAAGGTGTTTTTTGCGTGAGAAGTTTTGAAAAAACCGTGGACAGTATGGATTCGTTGACAGTATAGATTTTTTGCAATCCTGATTTCCTAAATGATCCGAGCTTAAAATGTCAATTTAGCAGCTGAAAAAAATTATTTATTTTGTGCATAGCTTCAAAAGGATTACTTTGGGGTTAAATTTTTCAGCAATGATGACTTATAAGAGATTCTATCTGAATTTCAAAATTGTAATAAAAGGCTTGAGGAATTAATTTAAGTTAGAACTGTTTTTCCACAACATTTTTGAAGTTTGAAATGAAGAAGAAATAATAATAAAAGTCGCTAGTGAGTCTCACTATTCTGTACCATCAGAGAGTCTTGCGATTACTTGTTCTGCTAACAAAATCGATTGTTAATCCAGGAATCTTACTGGTGGACATCCAAAAGCGCGTTTTAAACTTGTATCAGCAAAACCATTATTTTTCGATTAGTGTGATTTATATGTAACTTTTATTTGAATAACTGTAATTTCAAAAATTTTTAATCTCTTCTTAGAGATGACCTTAATTAACAACTAAAAATAACTAAACCAAATTTGGTTTATTAAATAAATGTTTAACAAACACTGAAATTGCTGATTCACCCAATTAAAAACAAAAGAGAAATTATACAAAATATTTCCAAACAAACCAAAAATTTCGTAACTAGTACTTCAATTTTTCACAACAATTTTTAATATGGTGCCACTGGATGTTTCGACGTCTCATTGGTACTCGTGTTTCAAAGAAAGATTACATATGTAATTTTCTGCCCGTTTTTAAATTTTTATCATTATTTTTACTCATATAATGACTCAGTGGCATCAAGGGATTTTTTTCGATCACATCAGGTTCTTTTATAATATCGTATAAATGTTTATATTTGATTTTAGACTTAAAATCGGTTTTTTTATTAGAAAAATAAACCATTACAACATATGATACATTATATATTTTTAATCTCAACGTTGATTTAATTCCTGAAACCCGTTTGCTACGTTTCCCATAAAATTAATTTTTGAAACATTTTCTTCATGCTTTGCAGCTGAAATTTCATGTTTTAAAAATCAACAGTGGTCAGTCATTACATTCAATCGGTTTTTGTATCGTGTATCCACGTTTTCGATGGCTTGGTGATAGGGTTCTATTTTTTACTGAAATCACCAAAAACTTCTGAAAAAAAAAACAAAACATGAATCCAAAATATCCTTTCCTTCTGCATAAGTTTGATAATTTAGTTTAACGTCGTTTTGACAATGTTTTAATAGTCTGGTCGATTTCTTAAAAATGTTTTTCTAAAGTAACTACTAAGCTTCGAAGTAAATCTAAATAATTGTCACTTTGAAATTATGTCTTGCTTAGTAGTATTTATGTGATTTGTTAAATTTCGGATAAATTAAGTATCACTATGTTTTAATTTTTTAAAAAAGTGTAAAAAGTACTGTTGTTCATCCATAAAAACTAAATTTTCTTTCTTCTTTAAGCAATCAATGATTATGAAAATCTGATGTTCTAAACACTTTTTAAAAAAAGCTTTATTCATGACTCCAAAGAAATTAACATAAAAACAATAAGCAGTCACTATTAATAAGAGTTTCAGGCGCATAATATTACCTAATTTCACTTATTGTAATGACGTACATATGTTACTTGTTATATCGATCAAGGCGTATTATTATCTCAATGATTTGGTTCAAATTTCAAAAAATTCAGCTCCTCTGTTTTTATATTTAATAAAAACATTAACGTTTTTTTTGAAGAAAAATTTATTAAAATGTTTTGAATTTTTTACATAATAAAATGTGAACCTTGAAACCCGACGACAAAATGGCGGCCATAACGGAGCCCTATTAAAAACTGGTTGACAGGATATCTCGAGTCGAGTGAAACGAAAAATTTTATCGGCATTTTCAAATATAAGTGAGTGGCTATGATCGAAACTAAGCTTAAAAATTTTGGGTAAAAAAACAACATGGCAGGCTTTTCAAGTTTTTAGCCATTTGTTGCAACTAAACTTGTTTAAAAAAGGAAAGGGTAAAAATTTCTGCATACGAGAAAATTTTGATTTTAGTTCGGAATAAAGCTGTATATAAACTGAATAATCGCTCAAAAATTCACCCACATCGGTCAAATCGATTTTTCGAAATTGAACCTGGCCAAAAACGTTGTTTGGAGAAAAACGCGTTTAAAGTTTAAGAAGCCGCTGAGTGGGCTCACACACGCTTTATTGTATCGCTGTATATATTTGTCTCTTTGCTTCCTACGTTAAAATGATGTTTCTGGAAAATAGATTTTTTGAAAATTTAAATCCAGACTGCGCCCTTAAGGTTTCATATGTTTTCACATATAATCAGACATCGAATTTGTACTGTACATTGTATGTTGCTGTAAGATCAGCTGCAAAGTAATAAATGATTTTGAGTTTTTCTAAAATAAAATAATGAATTAGTACAAATACAATATCTATGCAGCACTTAAGAAAATGTTAGACGAAATTACTAAAAATGGTAACCTAGCGTCAAAATCTAGTTCAGTCGGTGTGGAAACAAAAACTGAATTCACTTACCCTTGAATCTTAATTAGACCTAAATGTTTAGTTATGGTTGTCTTTTAAGCGTCCAAATAAAAACAGCCACTTACGTTTAAGAAAGCTTCCGGCAACCCCTATAATATGTTCGTGTAAGGATTCAAGCAGACCTCCCTCCAACCCAAAAGGCTCACGTAATGAATGGACGCTCTCTAAGATAATACGATTAATATTAACTCATTTGCCTTAGTGTAATATATGTACTGAATTATTATTAGTGTTTTCTAGAGGATTATTATTCTCATTATTTATATTCGCCAAATTAAATAGTCAGTTAACGCTTAGTCACACGTAATCTACGATAATGGTGAATGCGAAATAGTTGTAAATGTGACCATCCGCATCCAATTAACGTGAAGAAAAACTTAAAGCTTTATATTTTTTTTATGTAGATATTCCTGGGAAGGTGGCATCTTGCGGCTTGTGTTTTAATAATAAAAACAATTGTTTATTCATAAAGAACTAACCTTCACCACTTTGTTCATTTATTTAACGAAATCCCACATTGATTGAACACTTTTCTCTTTTCGTGAACTTTGTGTCTTTTTAACTTCCCAGTATATGGGAAGTTCTTGTAATCGCCTCGAAAATCGAAATTGAAATTTTCAACTTTTCTTTACGTTTTGAGGTCTATAGAGTATATATAAAGTGTTTTTAGAAAGAAGTATGTATGTGTGTGTGTGTGTGTGTATGTACGTACGTACGTACGTACGTGCGTTCGCAGGCAGTTTTTCTACGAGCATAACTCACGTAAATAAAGTCATATCGACTACGTTGAGGTGTCAATCGAAGCGTCTTTGTAATTTTAAGAGCTGATTAGTTTTTGGGAAACTTCGGCCGGGGGGGTGTGCTGTTTTCACCCCTTGAAGGTCAACCATGTTATGCGCTATATCTCACGAACCAAACATGCGATTTTCATCATTAAAGTGTCAATCGACGCGTATTAACATTTCTGTGATTCTGTCAAATTTTTAAAAAAATTCTTGCAGCCGTTTTTTAATTTTTTTAAAAAAGTGTAAAAAATTAGGTTTTTTTTTAAAAACACAAAATTTTTAACCTGATTTTCAAATTTAAGTAATCAATATTTATATAGTTTATATACTCCAAATAGTTTTTGTGAAAAAACCAGCAAAAGTTTTTTTCATGATTACGGAAAAAATTAAATAAAAAATAAAAAATCATTAAACGTTCAAGGTCATTTACGTCATTCATAATATCTCGAGAACCAAATATAATCTTCCGATCATTAAGGTGTCAATCAACGCGTATTATCATTTGTATGATGTTTTTATATATTAAAAAAATCATTAAATCGGTTTTTTTGATTTATTAAAAAAATTGGAAAAGTAGTGTTTTTTTTCATAAAAAAAATCATTTTTAACCTGATTTGCACATCGTAATAATAAATGTTTATAGAATTTGTAAACTTTTATCAATTTTTGTAGAGAAACCCGCAAAAACTTTTCTCATGATTACAACAAAAAATTAAATTAAAATATAAAATCATTCAAAGTCACCATGTAAAAACGGTTCATTCGAATCATTATACCTTAAATCTCTTATTCTAAAAACATTGTTGTATAGTCAATCAAAGTTTATTAATATTTGCAAAATTTGAGCAGTCTTCACAGCACCATGTTTTAACTTTAATGAAAAAACTGCTTTGTAACCTGTCCCCCCTCCGATTGATCCGCGTGAATAATCAATCAAACCAATGCACCAAAATCCTTACGTAATCAATTGACGCTCGCGTAGATGTTACGATTAATATTAAATCATTCCAATAACTTTTATGAGAGGTACATTTTTATTATTTGAAGTAGTATTATTTCCATAACTATTATTGTGTTTAATATTTTTAATATCTACATATGTAGATATTACTGGGAAGTTGACCGTGTGGACCTCATGGGTCGCACCTCACGGCTTGTTTAGATTTCTATTGGTTCTGAATTTTTTTTGTATAGTTGACTTAAAACATAGAACAATGCATATTTATCACACAGTATAAGACAGCAAAGCAAGGATGCTAGTTTCGTATGTGGAAAATTACACGCAACCAACTTAACTCATTACTTTTGTGGCATATATGTAGAAAAAAAAATCATGCCCATTTTCTAGCAGCAAAGCACTTGAGCAACATATATTAAACGCTAAGCCATACGAAAATTAGCCCCGCTTTCTTAGTTTTTCATAATAGAGTACACAAATATTTTCGGCAAACAAGCCAGCTTCCTTATTACATGGAATCATGAACGATCATATATGCTAATCCTGGAGTGTAGTAATTTTTTCGCAACTCAATATTCAGCTCGTATGCAGAAAACACAATTTTCAACCAATATTGCCACATAACAAGTTAGCACTGAATTACGTGAAGCGACAAACTGTCGACCGATGCCTCCTGCAGAATTGGGCCAAGGACGATATATTCATGCGACAAACAAATCGATCCGAATAAATGGTTCTGCTTCTCAATTCTAGTTTCTAGTTTTAGTAGTCTGGCAGAAAGTGGTGCCATTCGGGGCACATACGAGTGCATGATACACTGAAAGCCAGTGTGTTTGCCTATAAATCAAGGAAACAGCTGCCTCGTGCCTCATGTTTGCTGGAAAATTCCTCCATTCAACGGATTTTTCCAAAAGTTGACTGCAATCATCATATTTTCAAGATTTGGTTTTTTTAAAGGTGCAGTCATATATTCTCGATGGTATTGCAATGAAAACTTGCTATTAAAGTGTTGAATGAATAGAAAATGATTGACATAAATAGAATATCAGCTTCGTGGCTAGCTTTTGTGGCTTGCACACATTTGTTGAATGAGGACGTCTATAAAACCTTTGAAATGATAATTTAAATGTCTCCTAGACTACAAATTGCAACATTCAGCATTGAATATTAAGTGATGACCAAGCAATTACCTATTGGACCGTTTGGTTGATTTTTAAACCTGAACAATTTCTGTCCTTCAAATCTGAGAATATGAAATATGTTCTACTGTAAGGGGAATTGATACCTTTTGATACAAAAAATTATTCAGACTACCCATGGAAGTACAATGAGATATTTGAATATTTTTAAAAACTAGAAAGGCTGAAGTATATCTTTTTTTAGTTGCAGTAAATTGAATTCGATGCTAGCAGACATAAATTTAAAATACAAATCGATTTAACCAATTTCATGGTTCTAACGGTATTGCGGCTGGTTAGATTATATTCAGTACATATATTTTTGCTCCGTTTCTTCTTCTATTGAAAGACTCCGAGAAATTCTTCCGTGGAACTGAACACTTCTTTTGCGACTAGGTAGTTTTCCTCACATTATAAAGGTGCTCTGTAATCTTCATTTTAATTTGGTGGAGTCAGCAATGCTTATTGATGATTTATTTATTTAAAAAAGTGCGATTACAGTAATTAAAAGTGTATGTGTGCAAACCAATCGCAACGAAAATTCAAAGCCAATGAAACTTTCAACTTATTGATCTCATGGAAGTTCAGTCCCGCGACGAGTGGATAACATCTTTCGGTCTTGCAGACTAATTTGGATTTGACCTCTGCCAAACGAGAGGTGCAATGGCTGCTAGCAGACCAACTTAGGTTGCCACGTAATGCAGTGGGTATGTTCTCTAGCTTTAGCTTCGATTCTATATTTATCTGAGATTCAGCGATCTTAATGCCCTATTACTAAATTTGAAAAGAAAAATCAATCCTCTTATATCAAATTATCATACTTTTCAGGCTACACCTCCTACTTTACTTTACTCAAAACTCTAGTGCGCATATCAAGAAAAGATCTCAGTCAAGGCCTACCCGATATTATTAAATACCATCTTCTTTACCCAAATTGAAACCTAGACTAGATCGCGAAATTAATGAACGGATAAAGAAACGGAAAGGATACGCGAAATTAAACAACCTTTTTGGTGGTCATGTCACTCCCACAAGGAAGACGAGCTTCACCTCAGTTTGCCAGGCACCGATGTAACTGTCTGGGTCTGCCCTTCCATGGTGTTGCGCTTGTAGTCCAATCAATTGGGAGTTTGACCGTGCATTTTGGGTAGGCAGAATTTTTTTAATGCAATGCGTGGGCAATGGTATAGATAGCTTAAGTTCAAGTTTCTGGGGTCGCAGCTCATGTCGTTTGGGTTCCATCTTCAAAACAAAAGAATTTAGGGCACCCTCATACCTCCGAAACCATGGCTCCCACAAGAAAGTTGTGTATGACAAACTTGCGTAGAATTAAATTTTTAGCAAGTCATTCCTACATTACTTTCACATGGCATCATTAATTAAAAAGTTATAGGCCTAAAACGACATCCAAAAAGAGGGGACATCTTTCGAGCGCCACAAATCCATTGTTTTCACTTTTACGCCAAAACACATAGAGAGTAACTTTAAGGCAATTTTGTTGCAAGTCGTTTGCGTTATTGATTGTTTCGATCGCTGTACACTGGCGGGAGCTATTGCATCCCAAATGGGGAAAACTCACGTGAAAAAGGAATTTTAGGCCAAATATTCGGCTTCCGATGGCAAACCCCCCATTGCAAAACTCACGGAGCATTTTAGTGAGCAGAAATTTTTTAATTGCAGTGAGTAGTATGCCTTTATGTGAGCTTAAATTTAAGTTTCTGGGGTCGCAGCTCCAATTCCCTTGGCGCCATCTTGAGAACAAAAAAAGTAGGACGGCCCCATATCTTGGAAAGCACCGCTCCCACAAAAAAGTTGAATATGCCAAATTGTGTAAAATTCAATTTGCAGTAAGTTGTCGATACATCATTTCCACGTGCTGTCAATATTCAAAGAGTTACACGCCAAAAACGACGTTAAAAAGGGGGGATCATTTTTCGCGCGCCACAATTGCGTTTTCGCATATATTTAGCGTGCCAGGCCCACCAAGGTAGGGTGGGCACTAGATCTAGAGACGTCATTCAAGTTTCTTATACTCATTCGAATGCTTATTATTATTCACTAGTGATTTTCAAACCCAAGGTTAAAACCTCTTTAACATTTTTAATATTATAGCACATAAGCACTTCTTAAAAGCATCTATTTTTAATTCTTAGCTTGTAAATTCTTTGTTTTATTTTTTGTAAATCTCGTGGAATCGTGTAGCGAAACTGATATTTGTCTGTTCAATTACAAAATTGCGATAAAAAAATAAAAAACCTAGTATTATAAAGAAATATATATTCGAAAAGAATGGAATTGCGTCCTAGTTACAGCTGTAATTCCTTTAAACTTGTTAAAGTAAACGATTTCCCTTTAGTTGGATACATTATCTAACTAAGCAAACACCATAGAATCAGCAGCACCAAAAGTCAATACAATAAATCACAACACAGCAAGTATCCCAAATAACTTCCTTTCAAGCATGGTGTACAAAGGACTTGATTCAAAGTCAACCTGGCATGTTTGAGTGTGTGCAGATGTGAGTCGAAAGAATTTTCGCGCTTTTGTGTACTTAGGATAAACCAACCAACAGCAATCCTTTACCCTTCAAGCATGCTAGCCAGCTGTTAAGTTTATGAAATTGGCTGTAAATATATTTAGGCACGGATAAAAAGCCAACAGCACAAAAGATGCCGAAAGGGATAAGCATTCCTTGTGGGTGGAGAGTCTGTTGAGGACCTCTACAGACTGGAATGCCTGGCGTTCTGCTTCGTTGGGGAGGGTGAAAAGTAAAAGCACTTGTGTAGTAGTACTGGCTTATTTGTCTACTAATGAGTTTAATCAGTTTAAGCTTTCGTCAAAAGTTAAATTAATTCAGGAAAATCTGAGCGTTTGCATGAAATACCGAGAGTTGTCAAACAGATTCATCGTCAGGCTTGAAAGTTTGCCTGCAAATCATCCAGCTTTGATATGAATTTCATCCGAAATTTTCATTCTTTGTGGAAAAGCCAGCAAAATATATTTTCGGGAAATTTGTGGTGGCATAATGTGAAAGTTTTATTTGTTTAAGTAACGCGTGTTTCGAAATTTTAATAAAATTTTTAAAATGAAAGTTGTACGATAGGACGGCATACGCTCTTAATTTCTAGAGTATTGTTTCATTTTATTATATATATGGTACAAAAGGGAGAGTTTAATTGGTAGTAGATGTAATCTTTCTACAACACGGTATCGTACAGAACAGTTTCAATTTTACGCGATACGAAAATTATAAAAGCCCCATATAGCATTGCAGCCTACAACATGGTTACATTCTCTTATATTAAAGAAAATGGAAAATATCGCGTATAAAACTATACGCATATGTGCATACGTTACTGAAACAATTTTTATTATACTCGATTACAAAATCAAGAAAGTTTGTAATACGTTATAGTCACGTATACACGTACAAATAAAATGTTTGAAAAATATCAGGGTTTCCACTTATCGAACCTATTTTAAAATTGTCCTTTGTGTCCTTGACACACTTGTTGGACTTCATGAATTCGTGATTGTGCTCTATGAAGAAACACTAAAAAAACCTTTGAATATGTGTTACTGATTAAAACAGGCGTTTTTAACTTTCCAGCACATGAAAATTTCTTGTAATCGGTCCCGAAATTCGAATTGAAGTTTTTAACAGATCTTTACGTTTATATTTAAAGTATTTTTGAAAGAAATTCTGTATTTGTATGTAAGCAAGTACGTTCGTTGTTATATTTTTCTACAACGATGACTTAACTCAAACTATGTTGAGATATCAATCAATGTGTATTATCAATGACACAAACTGATTAGACTTTAGTAATACTCAGTTGAGTGGTTTTTTGTGTTGGCACATGCATAATTATTTCTGTTATATATTACATCACTTGGTTGAAATGCTGGATCAAGGAATCACTGCCTAATATTAATGACATGATTCCATAGAATTATCAGTCAATTTAGTAAAGTTCAGTGTTCACGTAAAAAAACTAATATTTTTTTCATAGATGCAAAAAATTAACATAGAAACAATTTATTATTAGAAGTCGCAATGAGTAAGTATATGAATCGAACAATATGACTAAATTTAACATATTCTAATGACACTGTGTGGTATCAATCGAATCATATTAAAAATTTTATGATTTGATTTCCAATGATTTTTATTAAAATGGTACATACGAGCAATATTACCGGATTTCATTTTCTCTTAGGAGGTCGTTTTTATATCGATCAGTCCGTTTTATTATTTCAGTGATTCGGTTCAATTTACTTTAAATTCAACGCAGATGTTTTTTTCATTTATTAAAAAACTGGAAAAATAAAATACATTGTTTTTATAAAACAAATTTTCTATCTAATTTGCATTTCTGTCCATCAAATCTTTACAAAATCAAATGTCATCAAATAAAAACTCAAGTATAGTATGTTCACTTGAGTTCACAATTGCAATGATTCATAAGATTTTAAATACTTCTTCGTCTGATCTCATGTAAGCAGTGGCGTACCCAAGGGGGGTGTTTATGGGTTCAACCCCCCCCCCCGCCATCAAAATCGAGTAAATGTAAATTTGCCATTAATCACACCGCAAAAGTATTTCCGTGTATCCATATTTATTCCATTTTTGGATACTTTTTTGGGGCAATTGAATGAAATATTTTTAAAACATATATAATTATTCTTGGAGGACTCAAATTTTTACCGGTGAAAAAGTATGATTAAGTATGATTACATTATTATATCTTCATATCTACACCGAAGCACTAGCAAACGTACCTAGTCAAGACTTCACAAATATGACCCCCCCCCCCTTATCAAAATCCTACTTACACTACTGCATGTAAGGTATTATATTTCTTACATATAATCAAACAACACATTTTCACTGCATGTTTCATGTTGTTTTAAGATCAACTCAAAAATAAAAAATGTAATGTAAAATGGTAGAATAGTACAATTAAAAATGGTCTACACGCGACAAGCTCGAGATCTGTTGATATAAAAAGAAAAACTTTATTCAAAAGGCCTAAAGCTCGCATTATTTAGCCATAGAAATGTGATGAAATTTTATCATCAAAATCATGATCTGACTGTGTGTTTGGGAAAAACGAGAAATTAAAAAAAAACTATGAATAATAAAAAACTTATCATTGGTGGAAAATACTTTATGAGATCTATTGCGAAAAACATTCAAAAGGTGTCCAGTCCTTTTTTTAAAAAAATCGTCTCACATCCACAAGTACATCTTTAAAAGCTGTGCGATGTTTGGAATAAGTATCCTGGATAACGATCCACTCTTAGTTATCGTTTCCAAATAACATTTTTGCGAACGACAACAATCATTTTTTGTATAGTTCCACCATTCTTGGAGTCGTCAGGATTCAAGTAAAAACTAAAAATTTGTCAAATACTTGGGCAGAAAAGCTAGCACAAACAGGGATCTTTCTACGATGTATGACAGTTCACTCGATCAAGGATTCGTTTTTTTCGCCACACACGTCTCACTGTACTAAAAATTACATTCATCCAATCACGATCCTGGATCGCTTGGGCTAAATGCAGTCTCCTTCCGATCTTTCTCGGTGTTAAAATTGATTTCGATATTGTGGCTCTGCTGGAGATGTTCGTTTCGTTAATTTGGTGGCGGATCGTATACAGTGACACGTTAATAATCATTTTGCATAATATTTCACGTGCTTTCTTCAACGAAGTACTAGGATATCTCTTAAATATTTCGACTAACGACTTATCGTCTTAAGTTGGCATCCTTTTCAATTTTCTTCTGTCAGGTAAATTATCAACGTTTCGGCTTTTCTTATACCGCTTGGTCCATTTCTTAATGAATGTCACTGACTTTTTAAGGTACTTGGAGGAAGCTTCATGAGTCATTTGTGGTTCTAAGCGGTGGCTAACTATATATGCAACCTCAAACCGAATTGAAAAAATGTCACTCATATTCAATAGGTGCTATCCTTCCAAAAGTAGACCTCACTCCTTCGTCTTGAGTTAGAAAAAATATGTAACAATTAGGATAATTATTTGCTTCAAGTCGATTCATGATAGTGCAGGTCACGCTTTTATCAAATAAACTGTATATCTTTGAAGACAAAGTTGATCAACATGTATGCGGAACAATGGTTTTTGCGTGTTACATTTGAATTTTTATTTCAAACTTTAAATAGAAATGGTGCTTCAGCATTAACAATTAAAAATTTTCCACTGGATAATTCAACAGAAAATGCATTTTTTTATCAATTTAAAAAACCTTGACTCTTTTACATGTTCCTACTTATGATGAAGGTTCTCTCTGCGAGAACTTTTGATTACAAATATGCAAAAAAATGTTTGTCATATTTACGATCACATACTATGATCAAAGTTTTAAGATCAAATAATTTATCATTTTTCTATGATCTTATGATCGCATAAATGTCCGCTTATGCCCTTTTGTTTTTCAAAAATCGGTGTGAAAATAGTCACATACGCAAGAAAAACTTGGAGTAGCCTCCTCCAATAGCTCCACGTAAAGATTCAATCAGATCCTTTTCTTGCAGTAAAAATCATGTGTTTTTAATGAACGCTCCTCCATCAACTCTAAAGACTTCTGGTCATAATTTTTATTTGGATAACTATTATTGTCAATGTTGTTATTATTGTTATTATGATGATTATTATTATTTTTAATAATTTTGTGCATTATCATATACAAGAAAGTTGTCTGTGTTGACATCAAGGGTTGCACCTCGCGGTTTGTTGCTGATAAGTCTTTGCCTCTTGATAATGTTAAATTAAAGATTGTTTTTACTGTAAGATAATATTTTAGGAAAATCGGCTAACAATGCAATACAATATTATAAAACATAGCCTGATTCTTTACGATAACGTTGTTTTTCGTTAACACATTGAACTAGTTTAAATCGTTCGGTAGGATGATCTACCATATCCTCCAAAAAATTGATCACTTTTTTCACATGAATGCTGCGACATCCCCTTAACAGGTACTGAAAAAAATCGATTTTTTCACAGCGAATACCTCAATAAAATATCAACTGTTAATTTTTTAAACATTTTTCAGACATTATCATCAATGCAAGAGGCAACTACATTTTTCTCTTGAGCCTGTGGGCTCATCTTTCATATAACTTTGTCAGGACCTTTTAAACCAGCAAATTCTGCGTCCAGATCAGTCTTTTGTAGAATTTTATAAATACGTATTGAGCAGGACTGCAATGCAGTGCATCGAGCCATGTAAAAATTTGAATTGTATATTTGCAGAAAACACTGCATGTTCTGGTGTCAAAGCTGACCATCTGGCGTAAAATTATAAAAGCACTTGAAAAATAAATGGATGCATGAGATACAAACAGAAATTGTCAGCCTTTTATTGTGATAGTGCGAAGTATTTTCAGAATCGTATGAAATACTGTACAGTCCAAGGGCTTTTTAGTTTTCAATGAAACCGAAAAAATAGAAATTTTAATTTCACTCACAAGAATTATCAAAAAGTGATCCAGCTTTCGTTATAAACTGAAATGGACTTAAAATGAACTTAAATGTTCCGGGGACTTTTGATTTTTTTCAATGCTGACGACAGGAAGTAAGAAATCGAATAAATACGCCCTCTCCAAATACTTAATGTTAATAAATAAAAAAAAACTGTGGAAAAGCAAAATATTCTGTGTTCTTTTTAGAAACGGAAAATTACGCAATATCGATGGTGATCAAGTATTGACTGTATTTTGAATTAATATAAACTATTTGAAACCTAAACTGCAGAGTAGTTTTGATCCTGAAAGTAAATATGATACTTGCAGAATACCTGAATGTGAAAAATTTCTAGCGAACGATTAAACCAAGAGTTTTAAAAAAAACTATATTGTTCTTTATTCTGTAAATTTTTATTGTTGTATCGCATACAATTGCTTCGAAAACTACGTGCCTTCTTCATCGATGCGATTTACAGAAAACTGTGATTCGCATTGAAGAAGAAGGAACGTAGTCTTCGAAACAATTGTATGCGATACAACAATAAAAATTTACAGTATAAGGAATAATATTTTTTTTAAATTCTTTAACCAACTGCTAAAACGGAAAATGGACAACAAATTTAAGTTGATTAAACCAAGGTGACAAATTGGAGAAATATTTTGTTTCATACTGTTTTCAAAAAAAACGTTAAATCATTCGTGGAAAATGATTGACATACCAATTAATTATTACGTAATGAGAAAGGAAACAATTAAAACATTTCATCCGAATTGCAGCAGGCATTGCTTATTTTATTTTGCAATTATCACATCTCTCATTCACAACCAACTTAATTACGCCTCCATTATAACAGAACTGGATAATTAAAAACGTCCATCAGCAAGAAATTATAAATTCACCTTAAAGAACACCTCCACCCCTTTACCTTACGAATGATTGTGAATATTTTTTGTTTCTGCGTTGACGTTTCCATTTGCAGAAAATCCAACGAGGAAAAGGACGGTTGGGTGGAGGCCAAAAACTTAGTATGACAGAAAATTAACTTTGAGCAAAAACAAATTAATTAGATTCCTGCCAAGATGGAGGGAAGCCGTCGGGAAAGCACCCAACCACTATTGCAGCATTGTTTGTTCTTTATCCTGGACTCTGCACGTTGCGGTTGTCCTGTTCGAGTGGCTTTGTAAAAAGTGAATTGTGGTTGTCCCCAAACAAGGATTAAAATAGGAATCCTTTGCATCTGCAAATAGTATGCATTGTGCTGAATTTCGGATGCAAGTAGAGAATGCTAAGCAAATACGGTTTGCCAGATTCGTCCTCTTTGCACTGGTCAATTTTCCGGTGGTCACTGCACCAGTTATTATTGCTGTCGTGTACTTTGGTCGTTGCTGTTGTTTTGTTTCGTTTTCGAGATTCAACATTCGATATATACAATGGATTCCTAATCCGCTTTGTGACTATGGTTTTCCTTCTGTGACGAGGCCTGTATTTTACAATCCCAAGAACACCACCACCATTGTTGATGGTAGTCGTTGTAAATGGACGAATGGATGACGATGTTCCAAGTTGTTTGTCACTAAAAAGTTGAACAGTTCTGGCAGTTGCGTTGATGGAATTGGATAAACCTAAATGAAAGGGTCCACTGGAACAAAAATAACAATAATAACAAACGCAATTAGCATTGTCATCAGATGTTTTGATTGATGAAAGGACTCACAGATGAATACTAACCAACTAGAAATGAATTTCAATGAATCATTGAGGATTTTGGTGTCAGGGATGAAAACTTAATTACTTATAAATTTGTTGATTGATTAAACATAAATATGATTGGTTTGTGTTATTATTCTGATAATTAAAATTCGAATTGTGCATGTTTGAGATGAGATGTATGATGCAGAATTTTAGAAGTGATTCTCAGACCTTTCTGTAGAACTTCAGCTGGGAAGTTTGTCTTAAAAATTGATTCAGGGGATTCATGATGCATTTGGCCATTCAGGGATAATAAACACATTTTCAACACTTTTTGTTTACTATAAATTTTATATTACCATTAGTATAAGTTCTCGGATTCAATGCCCATTGAGTTTATTAATGGATACATAATCTTACGCTGTATAATTATGCAGATCTAATCTTCCAAAAATTTTAGCCTTGAACTGTCCTTCAAATAGAATAATTCATTAAGCAACTGTTCGATCTGCAGTCAACAAACTTAATTAATTACAAATTTTCTTTAATAGCCTCGATTCCAAAATCTTATCACACACTTGCATAGAAATTAAACTATAATGCAAAGTCAATTTGAAATACTTCTCCGAAAATATCCGTATTTCTGGGGAACAATTTCTTCTATAAAAACACAAATGCAAAAGGTTTTCTCTTAATGCGCAGAAGTGTTTGGTAACTTCTCTCTCTTCCTTTTTCTTCCTTTGAATACAAATGCTTTCAAGTGGTTGCAGAAAACCTTAAATAAGATAGATATATCAAAAAAAAATTATGAGGAGAATCGACACAATTTTAACGTTGAATTAGTATATTTAGTTTCAAACGTATTCTATATTAAAACTGAAAACCACATTTCGGAACGCAAGCAGAGATTTCATATATGATAAGAAGATTTAATGAAAGATGTCATTAGATTACAGTTGAATTGTCCTTACAAGTGAATGGAGTGATTGATTGCAAAAAAGTGGTGTAATTTGAATGCCAATACCAACTCATTACTATTATGACGGTAATTTTATAGCATTGCTCGTTCAATAAATATGGAATGCATTTTTGTAAACTTTTATGCATTTGATTAACTAAAGTGTCTTCTCTTTTCCAAATACAAAATTTTAAGAAAGAGCTTCGAATCACTTTCCTGGTCAGGAAATAGCCCCGAACCCAATACAGAGATTTTTGGGGAATGTGAAAAAAGTGAAGCAAATGAAGTCAAAAACAACCCAAAATCTCAAACAAGCCGCGAGGTGCGACCCTTGAGGTCCACACAGTCAACTTCCCAGTAATATCTACATAAACACCAACAACATTGCAACAATAAGAGGTATTCATAGCAGTAACAGGAATGAGTTAATATGAATCATATCGTCTACGAGAGGATCCACTGATTACGTAAGATTTTGGTCGATGAGGATAGATTGAATATTCACGTGGATCAATCGGTGGGGTCCTTTTTGGTCTTGGAAAATTTTGTACATGCAGTAAAAAATAGGTTCAATTGCATGTAAAAAGTAAAATGTATTACAAATGATGATGGTTATTGTAATCTTACGATGACTGAAGAATGAATGTACTAAAAACTACAATTTTTTTTTCGATGAAAGCTTTTCAAAGCATATGATCTTGCAAAGTATTGACTTCAAAACATTTTACCATTCAAAGCGTCGATTACCGCAAATGCAAATTTGATTGAAATTTTGTTGTTTTTCAAAATTTAAGCATTTTTTTTTAATTAAAAGACTATAAAAACTATTAAAAATCTGCTCAAATTATGCAAATATTTTAAAACTTTGATTGAATTTACAACATTTTTTTAGAATAAAAGATATAAAGTGTTATCATTCGTATGAACCCTCGTTGAAGGGTAACTTTGAATGATTTTTTATTTTTAATTTAGTTTTTTTCATAATCATGAAAGAAAATTTTGCTGGTTTCTCTTCAAAAACTGATTAGAATGTCTAAATTTTATAAACTGGTATCACTGTGCTGTGCAAATCAGGGAAAAAATATTTTTTATGAAAAAACCATAATTTTTCGCATTTTCTTCTATTAAATTAAAAAAACGGCTGAAACGAATTTTTATAATGTTAAAAACTTCACAAAGATATTGATACACGTCAACTGACACCTTAATGATGCAAATATTATATCTTGTTCGTGAGATATAGTGAATGATAAAAATAACCTTGAAAATCATGATGACTTTTAATGATTTTTTATTTTAAATTTATTTTTTTACGTAATCATGAGAAAAAGTTTTGATGGTGCTTTTACAAACATTGTTTGGAATATATAAATTTTATAAACGTTGATTACTTGGACTTGACAATAAGGTTAAAAATTTATTGTTTTTGAAAAAAACCTAATTTTTTGCACTTTTTTTTTTTAAAAAATTGAAAAACTGCTCTAAGATTTTTTTTAATTTTTTTTATATAATCACACAAATGTTAATACGCGTCGATTGACACCTTGTTCAAAAAATCGTACAAACCGCGAGGTATAACGTATGACAGAAATGACCTTCAAACGGGCAAAACAGCAAACCCTCCCGACTGCAGTTTCCCAAAAACTAATCAGCTTTTAAGATTGCAAAGACCCTTCGATTGACACCATAACGAAGTCGATACGACTTTGTTTACGTGAGTTATGCTCGTAGAAAAAACTGTCCACGAACGTACAGACGTACGTACGTACACACACACACACATACATCACCCTTTCTAAAAACACTTTATATATACTCTATAGACCTCAAAACGTAAAGAAATGTTGAAAATTTCAATTTCGATTTTCGAGGCGATTACAAGAACTTCCCATATACTGGGAAGTTAAAAGGTAATCCAAGAGGTTTGTGACAACGAAACAAACCTGGATCTTATCGAGTCAGTAACCGCAAGAATCAAGGCTATAATTGAGGCTAAAGGAGGTGCTGTGAATTAATATTTTTTATTTTAATAAAAAACTAGCCAAAAATGGGACACGCTTACAGTTGGCTTACAGTTGGCTTACAGTGTCTTTTAGTTTCAGTTGTAATAGTTTTCTCTAAATATACAGACGATTTTTATCGGCAATTGATATTCACTACGAGAATGTTCAATTTCAGTCGATTTATCTATTTTTGATTAGAAAGTCGGGATAAATTAATCTTAAAATTCAACAAACACTAAACCCTCTAAGGCTCTGACTGAACTGACTGAACTGACGTTTTAGAGGGTTTTCATGCGTCGGGTGTATTTGTAAACTGTTTGTGTGAGGAAAAAAAAGTTGAAAGAAAGATAAATCATTTCTAGGATAATTTCAACGTTTTACAGTTGTTACTTACCACTTTAATGCAGTTTTCAAGCATAGTTTTCAATATTGTATTCTGGTGACATTCAACCGGTCTCTTAAAATTTGCAGCACAAGTCTTACGAATGAAATTGTTTGATTGGGAACTATCCAACATGCAGCGGTCATATATAAATGTCATCTGATTTGCGATGTGTTTAAGGAGAAAATTTTCTGAAGCCTCTTACGTAAAATTATGCCTGGCGAAAGGTTTGAATTTCAGATAGTCAACTATTGTGAAAAATAAAAGCTTCCCAACTTTATCTCGACGGCACAGAAAATAAATTTTAAATGTCCTGAGATAACTGTGTATAATTGTACAGTACTTTATAACAGTGCAATGCAAAAACGAGGATACTTATCGAAATAAGCTAAAGACAAACATTATTGGCATCACTCGCATCTTCCTCCAGAAAGTTTTAAGGGAATCAATACTACTCTTTTCGTCAATATTTCAAAAACAAGAAAACTAAGCCACCTTATCCTTGTATTTTGGTGGCGATATGATTCATTCTCTTCAATATTAAGTCGTCATATGGCAAAAGTTGACTTTCGAAATAGGAGGAACTCAACTAAGCTATCGTTACAAATAACTGAACTTCAGCTAAGTTTCCTTGTCATATGACATGCTTGATTATTGTAGAAATTCTGTAGGAATTCAGGCATCGCGTCTTCCAGTCGAGAAAAAAATCTACGCAAGAATGGGTCACACCAAAAGCATTTCCTAGTTTTCTAAGTAGCAATGTCAGTTTCGTTCCATACTTTTCCGAGTTGGATTGCCAGTGAGACGGTGTGAAAATGAAGAAAAAAAGAAAAAAAACGAGGTAACAAGAAGATCGAAATTTTGTAGGAGACAATTTCATTTCGAAGAAACTTTATTGAAAACTTCATTACAAACTTTTCTTTTGAAGGAGCGTCAACTTGAAAGCATTTTCTTTCCATTTCGACGCACATTGGCGCGAACGACAAGGACACGTACGAATGTTCGTTACCGTGAATCCGTTTACCCAGAAATCATCTTAAATAGAAAAGTTAGAAATTGTTTTGTTTTTTCGAAAGTATTCGTTGCAGAGATTAAGGGAGTGGCTTCGAAAATATTGTATCGTTAGGCTATGTATGATTAATATTTGCTTTTTTGAATAGTTTATCGAAATTGGATCAATGATATGCTGAAGAGCTAAGTACTTATTATATATATGTTTTAAAATGTGAATATATCGTTTTTCGTATGCTAAAATACTGAATAAGCATTTTAACAGTTTTTATTTACGTATTATATTACATGAAACGTAATTTACTTTTGTAGTTGCACGGAGCTGGCTTTTACCAGTCATTCAGTCCGAATTGGAAAGAAGTTTCCTAGGACCAAATGTAATATCGATACCAATGCATTCTTGCTTTAAAAACTCTTTTATATCTGTTCTCTTCGTGCCCTAATTTCTGCCATATCAACTTGGGTTTTATTTGACTTTTTGACAATTTCATCTTTCAGTGGCTGGAAAATGGAAAAGGATCCTTATTAACTTTTGTCTTTTCCCTTTCTTTTGAATTCATCACAAACTCTACTTGACGTCTACTTCTGTTGTCCTTTTGAAATGAATTACATATGATTTAAATTGTTTTCCATGTAGCCTAAATAATCTTGAGAAACATTTCTAGGATAAAGTTCATAGCAACAAAAAAAATTGGTTGTTTTTACAGGGTTTATTTACAGAAAAGTTTTAATCCATTAATCACAGTGTGCATTTGAAGAAATTGTTTGTAGATTTTGCGATGTTTATAATGAAAAAGATTAAGGCCAAATCACTTAAATTCTTACTAAGGTTCGTTGATTTGCCTTCATTCATCTTAAAACGAAGCGAAAATATTTTAAAACACATTTGCAAAAAAATTGTTTTGCTTGTTTGTTAGTATAGAACAATAATGTGAGGTGATAGTTTTATCAGAAAACGCATTAATATTCAAATCAGTAATTTTGTTGAAAAAATTACATGTTCTACGTCTTTGCAATGGCAACTTGCTAGGAAGTCAAATGCTTACTTTTTACAATAGAACAGCGCTGTCCAAGAAATGTCCCACCTAAAAATTTTCGCTGAAAATCTAGCAAATATGAATGACGGACAAGTTGAACATTTTCCTGTGATTTTAAATTCATTTGGGGATGGTTATTAAAGTTTTTAGTATAAACATTTGTTTTTCTTACTAGTGATCTATTGCATGAAACAAATAAATCAATAAAATCAAATCATATGAATTTCATTTTTTATGAATAAATTTTTGAAGATCAGTTTTCTCATAGAAATAATAAAATTGATTCTAATAAATACTTCAAAATATAAATTAAATTTCTGAATCAAATACAGGGTCTTAAAACTTACTCAAATATATTTTTTTTAAATTTTTATCATTTTGAATGATAACATAATGTAAGCAAGTGTTATTGATTGAAATAGTGACAAGAAAACTAATATCATTTAATGTTTTAAGGTTTCTAATATTTTATTTATAGGTTTAAATTTTTAGCGTTCTGTTAGCATAGCTGTGAAAAATGTAGACATACAGTCGCCCTTTTTTGATTTCTGATGCAGATTTCAGATCTTAAGCAATATTAATTTTCTGAAGATAAACGTACTTGAAGTTTATTAAATAGTAATAGCCTTTTCTATAGAGACTTAACATTTATTTTTTCGAAAATCATTACAGTTTGTATGCTCGTTTATATTCACTTAAAAGAAGAATCGTATTTACAATATTGAAGTTTGAAAATAATTGCTTATGAATATTGATAAATATTCATATTTGTGTATTTGACTGATGAAACTAGCTGCTGTTTTTTTGGCTTTATAAAGTCCTAGATCAAGAAAGAGACTGATGAAAAACAATTTTAAATTGGATTCAGTTAAATTTGGATAGTCATAATATACTATTTTTTTCTCTTTTTTACACATTTACTGAGCTCAAAAAAGGGATATTTAGTATTTTTTCACCCAGCCAAAAATTTGTGACGATATTGATGTGAAATCAATAAAATCACAATAATGGTAAACGGATGAAATAATTGGATCATGAAAATGTTAAATCTTATATAATTAATCATTCAATATAATTTCAAAAACAAGCGCAAATCTTTATTAATACTTGAACTATATTCAGTATCAAACTTAAAATGAATCACCGGTTTACAAAATTGAAAATCAAATATTGGTAATTTATCGGATCACAAAATTGCGAAAAAATATATGTCAGCCATGTAGATCTTGAAAAATGTAACGAAAATATAATAAAAGTGAAACTCGACTACATAGATATTATAAAAAATAGAAAAAGTGCAATATATATCAGGAAATTACTAACCAGGCTTGCATCAAAAAATAATTATTAAGGCGGTTGGGATTAAATGTCTGGGTTTGCGATAAAGGCAAAGATTCCAATTCAGACGGACACTATTCAACGCGTCTGAAACATCTTATAAAAAACCATGAGTCCTGAAAGATATATCTACAAAATTATGTCAGGCAAAACAGAGAAAATGGAAACTTATCGAATAATATTTGTGATGAATTTACAGGTCAGTTATCACGGAAGAACGAAAATAATTGATCGAATCTAGCATTTATGGAAGTTTATTTTTGACGTCACTTCTGATCTTACGCATGTGGATCATTTAACTTTTCGGATGAGATGCGTTTCATTCTGTGATAATATAAAAGGAGGGTTTTTGAAACTCATTGCCATATACAAAACTGACTGACAAAACTGTTCACCAAATCTTGCACAATAGGATATGCAAAATGTAACAAAAATAAATATTAAACAAGATTTTTGAATGAATAGGTTTATTTTTTTCAACAAATGAAAATCAAAATAGCTTTGAATTAACAATTATATACATCAATAAAAGCTAAACTTTTTTCTTCACGTGAACACTTATGTGCATGAGAAGCTTACTTTTCTTTTAATAATTTTTGTAACCTCCTTTGGCTTTAATAACAAGCTTGTCTAAGATATGGGACACAATATTAACTCATTTATTTTGCATTTTCTTCAAAGGCTGTTCACTGTTTGCGGTACGTTCTCGCCTCGTAAAATGCGTTTTTCAAAGTACTGTCCACAGATTCTCGACCAGATTTAGATCTGGCGATTAAAGTGGCCACTTCAATATATTTACATTACTGTTTTGAAATCAATTTTTTGTTACTTTAACACTATGTTTAAGGTCATTGTCGTGCATGATGAGTGTGTCATCAACTTCACAGCCAAATTGTTTTAAACTTCAAAGAAATAATCTTCGAAGAAGATTCCCCAATACATCAGTGAGTACTCCTCCAAACTTTAGGGTCTTCATGATATTATCGTCCCGAAGTCCCAAAAACGTGGTCGATTCAAGTCCATCAGAAGCATGCCGATTTATTTTGATTTCATCAGACCATGTTACCTACAATAAGTGTGCAACGGTCCATTTTTGATGCTCCTTTGCCAAAACCAGACGTGCTTGCTGGTGTCGGTCAGACAAAAATGGTTTTTCAACTTTAGCTTTTGTTCGCAAGCCTGCATTTAATTTTTTTTTAATTTTGGAATAAAACCAATCGATACAAAATACTTTGCTGCAATAACTCTCACAGAAGATCCCATTTTAATATCAGCTGCGAAAGAACTGCAAATTGCGTTGCGTTTTTACCATAATTTTAAAGCCTGAACAAATTAAGGACAACTGAAAGAAATCGCAACATATTAGAAATCAAATGATTTTTAACACAAATCAATACCAATTCCGAATAAACACAGCAAAACTCTTTTTTAATTATTTTGAAGAAAGTGCCTTTCACATACGCGATAAATTTCCATGAAACACAACGCACTAAGTTGTTCGCAATTTATTGCCGTAAACTATGGACAATTATAATTTAAATAGATATTATGAACAGTTTTGCGGGTTACTGTGTAACAATATATTAGAAACAAGAAATTTTGAAAACTTTTATACAATTAGGTATAGATATAGTCAGCTGCCAAGGACAATCATTAGATAATATTATCAATGTGCAAGGAAGTGCTCATGCTTGCAAAAATGTACTAAACATACTTAAAACAAACTTCGATTTACCAATTTTCAATAGACCTTAACTAAAATTAGTACTTTACTATAAACGAATTGGTTACAATTTTCAAGGAGTATGACAAATATGATGCCATGATTTCGAATAATATTTTATAAAGAAGAGATGCTGCCAGCAGTTTATATGAACCAGTGGAGTTCCAAGTATTGAAAGAATCTATGCTTCCGAAGTCATATGGTTTAATTGGAATTAGTCAACAGAAGAAGAAAACGGACACGTAAAATAACTTGGATGATATTTTGGAAGATAAATTTGACCATGTTCTAAAATTTTGATGTGATCCTCTACTGGGCTTACAATGTTTACATAAAGACTTGGAAATTGGTTGTTCCCCACTTGATGAATTGTCAAGAGAAAATCGCTTGCCTCTCTTATTCAGGAAGTTGCCAAAATTTAATTTGTAATTTTTACTAGTTTCTCTTTGTTATTTTGGTAATATCGATTTGTTGTATGAGTAAGCTGTAAAGTGAATTGAATAAATCCGATATTTTGGATCCTGAGTATAAAGCCATCAATATTGTTACATTGTTTCTACCGAAGGCAAACGAAAGCTTCCACTTCAATAAATTGTTGTGTCAGGACCGATTCATAATTGTATGCATGGCAGCTGTACACAAGAAGGCACTGACCACCATCAGGAGCCGCCACCAAAAGAAGTGAAGTGTCTAACGAGTGGCAATCGGATGTTCGAGGGCAGCCCAACCGATGGGGTGGGAGATCCTTGCAGGCACATTTCATCATTTATGGCAGCCCAGCGACATGCTGTTTCGTCCTTTTGTTAGCACGCATGCCTGGCTAAAGCTAGACGCTGGTAGTCCTCCCTGAGCCGTGGGGATTCCCGTGATCCCGAGCTTTTATATCAGACTTGATTGGAGTACGTCCGTGAACGGTTCAGCCAAGTTCATTGAATTTTCGAGTTCAGTTCGATTCGCAAATTTGCTCAAGCCGTTGGTGTTCCCGTCGAATTCATTGAGGACATTCCCTTGAGTGGGTGGTGCGGTTGCTGTATTGTGTATTCTTGTAAGCAACGGGAACAGTTTCGCTCGCCTGGTCTTTGCGGGATTCGACTGTATTTACTTCGTGCACGGTGATTATGTTTGAGTGGCGTAACTTTTTGGTGATATTCCTTGTAGGATTATTCTGGACATGTAGTCGATGTGAAGGACGTGCGGTGAGTTTACATTAGACACAATCATATTATAAGAATGCCGTGAAAATATTTCTAAAGACTACAGCAACAGTCCAAAGGGGATCGTGTTCCATTTATTATAAATTTCCACAGCTCTAAAGTTCACTCGTTACATGTTGATGGTATCTGCTCAATACCCTATTTATTTACATAAGAATCGTGTTCACGCACAAGGATTGTATTAATAAAGTTTGAACTGTATCGGTCTGGCGTTGTTTATCGTCAACATTTGCAACGAATACTTGATTCGAAGGTCAAAAGTGAAATATTTCCAATAGAGCTCAATCGCATGACTTGTGTTATTTTGCGTCGCGTCAATACTTATTTCTTCGAAAAAGAATCATGACTTTCTTACATAAACATCAATCAGCTTAGCTAAGGCACAAATGAATGTCTAATATTTACGGAAGATGTGAAGAACGATACTATCTCCACAAGCGTACTCATTACCAATTCCAACTGGCAAGGAGTGAAAGCCTTGAGTGAACCCCCCTGACAAATGAAAGAACATCTTTCCCGATCTGAAGACAAAAAAAAATTGGTTGAGAGATGTCCTTTTTATCTCGATGTTCTTGTCCCGGCAACAATATTTTATAGCTGTGATTTACGACTCTTTCGACATGAAATGTAGCATGCTGACTTCAGCTGAAAGATAGAAGTGGGGCGGAGGTCACTATAACATGAAAATTCCGTGGCAAAAAGGAAGAGAAAATGGCCCTTCAATAGATATCGTAAATGTGGAGTGCTTTGATTTATGTCTTAACTTTTTACGATTAAAGATGCGATTTTGAATGTTTGCAATTTAATCTACATGAAACCCGGGCATGTTGTTCAATTGTTAATGATTACCTTAATGATGAACAATAATTGTGGAACTGAATTTGCTTATGAGGAGCAGCAGCAATATCATTTAAAATTATTTTGCAAAAGTCGATAAAAATCGTTTATATGATGGGAAATTTAGTTTTCTGAAATATTTTCTTTAATTTTCAAAAAATAAGGCATTGCATGCAATCATCTCTTAATAAATGGAAAAAGAATGAAATTTTTTTCGTTGAGAAAAAATGGTTGTGTTATTACCAGCCTCATATAAGTGTCTTCAAATTTAAAAAAAAAATTGTGCATCTCTTTCATAATCTACTGATATACGGATTTCAAATGCTTACATCAACTTGAAGATATGATAATTCCGTGACAACACAGGCTCAGCCAATATTTTATGAAATAAAAAAAACAATTGCTGATTTATAGTTTGTCACCGTTATGTGTAACTTACCGCATTTCGGTGATGGTATTTGTTATGGTTTTAAAACGATTCTATTATGCATTATCCTCTGTATATTGCTGATTTCTGGTTCATTTCATTATTTAAGTTTTTTAACTTGGACTTTTTGAAATGAGTGTCAAGTTTTGCTACATGTTTCGTGGAAATAGAAAATTTGCGTTTATCTTATATATTTTACAACCAATTATTGAATCTTCTTTGAAATTAAACAATTGGAACGTTTCTAATTGTTTCTGAAATGTAAATTTTGTTTAATTTTTTTCGAGGAATAGACTTATTTATACTGTATGTAACATTTTAGTGGTAAGCTATAAAAAATTGAAGCTAGCTCGTTCCATTTGTTGGGTAGAACGATAATAGATCACAGTCGATTTTTCTATAGGACTAGCAATAATGAATGAGTTGCGGCTACTTTAAGGGGGAGATGAAAGCCAATCTGGCGCTACCTTGCATCATAGGAAATGTGGGTGTGGGATTTGTACACAAAAAAGAGCCTCCAACCTTCCATGCCCAATCCCCACCTAATGGGAGTTACTATTGAATGAAAAATACATTTTTGTCCATAGGTTAGGTGATTTTCAAGTCTGGGATAGTTTGATAGATTTTTATAAAATTATTTGGAGAAGCAAATCTCTTCAGTTCAAACTAGTTTGCTAAATATCGCATCAACATTTCCACGCGACTTTTCTAAATATCATGCTGCTCATTTTCATCCAATTCCTTTTTTAGGGGTTTCGCAAATTTATGGGATAAATGATATGTTTTAAAAAAATTCTCATTGGTTTGTGACTGCCTAGACATTTTTCCGTTTGTCTATCTGTGTCTGTGACTGACAAATATTTTATTGATTTCAATGAAAAACATGATGGGATTACGTGATAAACGAGAAATTTTAAACTTACAAATCATCTCTCACTCATCGGTTTGTTCATTTGAATCAGTTTTTGAAAAGATATTTTCGAAAATCTCAGAATTTTCATAGTTAATTTATAATAGTGACTAATATTAAAAAACTGGTTAAATATTGCCTAAATTCAACGTATTTAAAGAACGGCGCCCAACGTGGGCATCTACATGAAGAATGTTCGACAGACTCAGCGTCTTCCCACTTCACTTTATTTGAGATAAAAAATTAATGCCAATAATATTATGAAATGATAAGGAGTATGAAGGAAAATGAAAACTATATTTAAAGAGCTAATTAAATATATTATTACGAGAGTAATTATTGGATTATGTAACCAGCAATTTACATGTCAAGTTTATTTTACCAAGATACATAATAATGATGGTGCTTACAAAACTAGCATGTTGATTGAATATAGGTATTATTTTTTCTAAATTGTTCACTATCCAATGGTCATGTAAAGGAAATGAACATGCATATATGTATAAATAGAAAATGTCATCAATAACAATTGCAAAAGAGTTGCATGTGTTATATAAATGTATAAGTCTGATTTAGAACAACTTCAACCATAATTTTATCTGTTTGAATAATATTTATAAAATTCAGTGAAGTTGAAAACCCATTTTCTTGAGGAAAATTGATAAATCAGTTCGATTTTTGACGCTGACTGCAAGGTAGATCATAGCAACTCGAAAACTTTGAGAATTTCGTGGATTCAGGGCAATGCATTTTTGTTTTATTATTAAAACTTGAAGTATATTCCTGAAATCCATGTGCACTCAAATTTTCTCCTTGAACTTCACTTAATCAATGAAAAATCATAGTATTGTGGCAGATTATGATATGTTGGCCAATATGATTTTAGCACTTTTTTTCAAAATATTCAGATAAAATCAATTTATCAGAGCAATCGTTTATGTTGAAAAATTGTATCAATATTTGGTAATATGTTCTTGATATTACTGACCTGCTATATGTCAGTTGGCATTGAAAACACCAAATATTCTTCGTAGTAAAATAAAGCATAGTGACGCTATTGATGTTTACTCATACCATTTTATTTTGATTGATAAATTCAGTTGCCTGATTGTTTTGGACTCTTCTCCTTTCATCCAATGCTTGAAAATGTGCCACAAGTTTTCTAAAGCGTTTAATACACGGACATTTTATCGTTCAAATAGCAGCTTAAGAGATGTCCTTTTGCGTAAATGCATTTAACTGCATTACTTACATTTTTACATTTACCCAGATATGTCTGACCTCTGCTGAACTTATTTCAATTTTTATTACTTCCTTAAATGAATTTAGTTAGCATAAAACTATAAGATGTTTAATTGCAGTAAAATGCAAAATGTTCACAGCCAGTTATATAAAAATAATAATATAAATTTATGCGATTCTGTTTGATTCAAACTATTTCAATGCCCTAGACTATTTCCAACTTTTACCCTATTTTTCGTCTATACTTTTTGTTGTATTTTAAAAGATTTTCCATCGATAATCTTAATTGTATTTTTGAAGATTTGATATGATACGGCAAGTTTCATTAAAATTAAACAACTAATTCTCACTTAGAATTAAAAACATCAAATTGGAAATATAAACTTTGTGTTTTAAAACATTCGGGATGAGCAAACCCGCTAGAGATGAATCTTGTTCTGTGAATGAGTTAATTAAATATCTTAGAAAGGACATTTAAAAGGATTGAATTGTTAGCTTAAAAATATGTTACTTGCGATCCACCTCACCAAACAATGCTTGGTTGGGCCAACATATTTGAGTGAGATAGATTAGGAAGAATGCCACCCAATGCTTATTAATGAAGCAAAATATGTACATAAAAGGAATTTCTCATAGTTAAAGTGAGTTAAACACACATCCAATGTTTAGTTAGGTATTTTACTAAATTCTAAAATATTAACAAGGAACAACAATTGGTTTGCTTTATGGCTTCCGTAACTTTCAGGGATAATATGGCAAAATCAAACATCTCTCTTGATGATTGCCATAACGCCTGAAGAAATGATCCAGGCTACCATATTGGCTCTTCAAACAAATATTTCGAAAAAAAGCTTGAAAAGTGCTCTACAGCCTCTACTGCATCTTTTGTAATGAGGTGTTAGATACGCACTTCATGCAATTAACTCGAAGTATGCTGAAACTTTGACCTACTTAAATACTCTTTCAGAGAAAATCACAAAAATTACTGTAGCTTACAACACCACTTGACTCACTTATAACTAAAGTGGCCACTGCTACCCAACAGTACTACTCACAAAATTTTCAAGTGGCAATACCGCAAAAGCCATACAACTTGCCGATTCATCTCTCCCGGAATTATCCTGTATGTTCCGTGATAATAATTTAATTTGAATTTTTTGTTGTAGTTGATAATAATTTAATTTGAATTTTTTGTTGTAGTTGATAAGGTTGGTCATAGTACATTTTTCAATGTTACCTTTTTGTTTGTTTTGATAAATCAATGGTTATCAGCTATGATAATCTAAAATATTGTCAATTTACGAGTATTTTCTGAGCTATTGAATTGATTTTCACTAGGAAATAAAGATATGATTTTCAAGGGATAAAAATTTCTTGGAGTAAATTTCATTATTTTGCTGGTCTTAATGATCTTCAAAAATTCTTTGCTTGTACTGTTAATATATCATTTTTAAGACAATGCAAGATTCAAAACAAATTTATGCTGAAAATAATTTTTTATACAGCAATCAGACCCAATCCTTTGTATAACGTTTCAAACATATATATCTCTGCAGTTTTGCATAATCAACTTTTTTTTATTAAAAATCTGTCCTTAAAAAAAGTTGATATTTAACAACAAAAATATTAAATTGAATATTTTCAGTAATTAAAAAAGCATTGAAAAATTTATGTATTCATAAAGTATAAATTTTTAATGTACAACACATTATGGATACCTGTGTAATATTTTACTTCCTAAAAACTGAGTCAATTTACTCCTTAGAAGAATTCAAGCGCAAAAATAAAATGTCTACATGTTGCGCAACAATTGTTTTTTTCCTTCACAAGTCGAGTGGTCATTGAATTACTACAGCAAAGGTCAAGAAACTTCATTCCCAACATCCCGAGGTAGTCAAATATTTAATGTTATTCGATTAGTCAAATTTCTTTTGTTTTCAAGTATCCATCGTCAACAATAAACAAAAAATAGCTATTTACCAACAATCATCTTGTAATTGGACTTTGTACTCTGCCATTCCTCGAACCATCTTCGGCTTCCTTATTTTTACTAGGGATGCCGAATTTTCTTCAGTTTTGCATATAAGCTCATAAAAGACAAGGACAATCAATCTTAATATTCAGAAAGTTAGTGGGATTTTCATAACAAAGTTAGCAACACAAGAAAATTGGTCCCGACAAGAAGATGAAGAAAGGAACCGTAGGCATTGGTAGATTTTCGTTTGGGTCCTTGTTTCAGTCTAACAAATAACCATAATACTATTACTTCGAGTTCTATTTGCAAGGATCAAGAGAATATTAAATTACAAAATAATAGACGCGTAGCTGAAAGCTTTAACAAGGCAAATTTCAACGTAAAGACGCTTTCGACATAATTTCGTTGATCCAAAAGGACGTGTTGGTGGCTGGATGGTATAGAAACTGTTCACAGGAAATTTTCCACTTGTTATTTGTCGATGAACAGTAAAGTTCAATGAATTTAGAAAATTATATTTTCTTCGCGGTTTTGTTTGAATATCGATTTTTTCGTATCTTAAATTGTTTTGGTATAATGTTGCATACACTTTGATAAGAAACGCACTCGTATTGTTTGTGAATCAATGTGTGTTACTTTGGGTTGGTTATTCAAAGAAAAACATCATATCAACACATTTCAATATTTTTTCTGCATGCTACCATGTTTTTTCGTAGAGAGGCGCCTGTCGACATCGTTTCCAGAAAGTGTGTCTGTGACTATTCTTTTGCATTTTCCTTTTATTGAATACTGAATATCAAAGTTCATAGAACTTTCAGCTCAATTAATTATATTCAGATTGATCTCCTTTTAAAAACGATTGATTAAATTTTCATGCTTGCATGCTTGGAAGTCTTTTTATTTTATTTATTAGTTTTCATTTTTCCGATATTGTCTTGACTACGTATTTTGTTGTAGGAACATTTCATTTTCATACTCTATTTCGAACGTAGATACCATCATCACCAACTCATTCATTGTACACTAACTACGTATTTAGTATCTAATTAGATGTGTTGAGGAAAGGATTGGAACGGCGTAATTTTTTGCTTGGTTATGAAATATCAATGGTTAGCTATTACGAGATACATAAAGCCTCTGTAATGACTTCAAGCCTTAGATAATATGCAAATATTATCATGTATGAATATTTTTGTGTTGACCATGAATACTTCAACTATTTATTCAATTTCCATAACGTTTTTTTTAAGTATTTCTAGAAGCCAATCGTGAAAAAGTCATTAAAAATTATGTTTTTGATTTCCTCATTCAACATTAAGCTACTTCGAATGAAATGTTTAAATGTTTCAAGATGCATATTTGCCTAGTTTGGTGCAATAATGGTGGTGTGTAAAAAATGGGTGTGTAACTTCAATTCAGTTGGAGTATTATGAAATGTTTTACCGGCTATTCTGAGCTTGCTCAGCTAAGCTATTTGAAAAATGTTAATGGAACCGTTTTGCCTTTACTGGTTTATTAAGTAATATAGTTAAAACTTTTGTCACTCACATCCAAATTTGTAAACAAAATTGAGGCTAAAATTACAATGATGTGCATTTAGAAGAACCCTGGCCATATACCAAAAAGTTGGTATGTTTCGATATGGGGTTAAATTCAAGCGTTTTTACTCCTTTCTACTGTTCCAGGCTCAGATGAAATGATATGAATACTAGGTTGAATGAAAAGTTTCATCCTCGTCACCTCTGGCCCCACGATTGGCATCATTGTAACAAATGGAACAGCATTTTCGATTGTCCTTACGGACATTTAGTTCCGAAGGCGAGGTTGTCGTTGGTGACCTGCAGAAAATTTCGTTCGATCCGCGAAGATTTAAGGGTACGATGACTGCTGCAGGGTCAGCTCTGTTTAGCGTGCAACTTGGAAGCGCTCCATGGTCTTTTCCTCAAATTTTGACAACGTTAACATAACCATAATGACCAAATCACGAAACACTGACAAATTTCGAATCCACAGAATTTGGGGGTCTATACTTTCCAACCTACTCTAAACCATACTGTTCCGCGCATACATGATCCTTATAGCGATCATGACTTTCCGGGAGTACCAACATCAAAACAAGTTACACGGACCGAATCCTGATAAAAGCAAACAATCGTAACTACTTAAAATTCTTGTGCGTACAAAGAATCTCTTGTGGGACGAAGCATTTCAGTAGAGCTTGCCAAACATAGGTCAAATTGCCTGGGCCTACTCTACTATGAGCCACCACCTGTGATTTCGTATGTTATTCGTGACTAGACCCCACATCACTTACCTGAGCCAAGATGACTCCCGTTTACAGAAAGTTAAATTTGGGGTGAGGGTTCAGGAAAGCCCTTAGTTTGAGGTTCTTATACCATTCTTTTCCTGTGAACCGTTACACGAACCATTGTGTAAAAGCCTAAAATTATTTTGCTTCCATGAAAATTGTATCATGTTACAGTTAGTTGGTATATTTATTTTTGATTGATTTTAAACTTGAAATAACAGATGACATTCGTTACGCTTGGCGATTTTCATATAATTTTAAAATAATATTATATCGAGAATAAGTTTCAAATTTTCGAGTGAATTTACTGCCGTTTTTTCAAGAAAAACTTTCGTTTACTAGTTCATCAATAACAATCATCGGTGCTATTTATTTTGAATTTTCAATGAAATATGTTATTGTATAAATCTTGAATGTTAGTAAAATTAAGTTACATTCTGGGTTTCTAGAAAAATGATAATATATACAATGAACTTTTCATTGTTTACTTTATATAAGGTTTCATATATATTCTCATGAAACGTTGCTGTTTCGATGTTTTATAGCTACCAAAACATTTCAAATATAAGCAAATTTCATCCAATAATATTGACAAAAATTCGGAGACAGCACTTGATTTTTTTTTGAAGTTAGCAAAAGTATGGTTTCAATTTCCAAGTTTACTTATTATTTTCTCTAAAGTCGATTTGGTGGAAATTAAGATAACATCAAACATATCTTCAATCTATTTCTGGAAGATGTGGACACACTTTACGGAAGAGTGATTTTTGCTAATCACAAGTATGAGATATTGGTTGATGTTTTGAACATATTAAACCCAGCCCCTTGCTTTGATTATGAGAACTACTTATGTAATAATGTTATTTATCTTCTTCGTATTTTTGGCTCGATTTAAAGGCGCTTGCATATAGAACGTTAAGTATTTCAGTATTCCCAGAAACGACAGCAAACGTCTATTTATCAAACCGTCAACGGATGATCAGTTGTTGGAAGAGCACAAATTCCTAATTAACGAGTATATCCAAAATCCTGTCTTCAGTACGATAGTACCAATGATGATTGAACATACTCGTATGTAGAAAATAACACCCCACCTCGGAGTCGGTTTAGCGTCATATATTTCACAGTGTTCGTTGTAAGGTGTCTATTTCTTCTTGTTCTTATTTCAATATAAATATGAACTAAATTCGTAACGATGGCTCACCAGAATCATTAGAATATCTATAGCCTAGAATAAATTCGACAAAATAAACGACTGTTCTGAATAGAGGGCAAGATTTAATTAGCGCTAAATTTTTCTAGATGTGAATTGGAACATCACATGCAGAGTCATTTTAAAAGGAGACCTTGTGCTGGATGCATACTTTCGATGTATGCTTTTGCATATGTTGGATTGAAACGTTTTTTCCATGCTCCGCAGCTGGTGTTATTTTACATAATTCTTTATGAGGATAACTTCGGAACTTCCTTTTCACGTGCAAAAGCCATATGCTCTGCCATTTTCCAATAGATACATTGATACAACAAGCTTATATCAGATCTAGTTCACACTATATGTATCTTATCATCGTGCTTAAAAGTGATTGATTGATTTGCGCTGAACGTGACTTGGATTGAGGAAAAGTTTTGCTAACAACTTGCTTCGACACTCAAGAAAGCATAGACTTCTTCTTTTGTTGTATATCATCGAAGTGGATTTTCTCGACTCCCTTTCTACCAACATATCCACCTCTCAACAGCTTATGGTGTTGGCTTTCTTTTAATCGTATGGAAAAGTTTTCATCATCCGTGGCTCGAGTGAACTATCAATCATAACGCCACTGACAACATCCCACCTAATTTGAATTACAATTAAGTTCTCACATTGCATGCGAAAAGGCGCCTCCGCGACTACTTCTTGTACGAGGCACGGAAGCCAGCGCCAAGGAGGCCAGGCTGTACAAACAATGATAGGAAATTCGACACAAAATCGATAGTGAAAAAATGGCAAACTCTCTCCAGGTGTGGGGAAACTTTCCACGACACATATAAGAAAGCGAATTACGGAATTGGGTGAAGTTATTTATTAGAGTTGCTTTCGTGACCCTGGCATGAGTGAGTTGTGGAAAACTGCGGCGCACTGGTGACGTAGATATGAAGTCGTGATAAACTTGCTGACTGCATTTCTTTGACAAGACTTCTTGGTCGATTGTGGATGATCCATATTTAAATAAATGGCTTTAATGATAAACAACCAAATTTTTCTCAAGAAAACTACTAAAAATAAATTTTGAATGACCGATCATATATGTTTCTATCTTATTACATTACTTTTGAATTGTATGCACAGCATTTGTAATAAGTCCATTGGAAACAGTAAATGTTGACCATCGCTTCGACTGGAAAGCTGGATGTCGGAAAACACAAACCCAGTTGTAGCCGAAATAGCTTTCGTCGACCACGACTGTCGAAAAGTGGAGGAAAATTGATCTAAAGCAGACTGTAGGACCTACCCACGCAAATTATGTGATATCGCGCGCATTAGGCACCAAATATAGAACCTAACCACGCATATGTTGTGATATTGCGCAGGTTATTTAATGGAAAGGTAAGCCCAGAAAGTTATGTAAGTGGGAGAAGATGTGCAGCCATCATGTGAATTTAGATTCTTTTTTAATGTGTTTTCCATCCTTGTCCGGGAATCGGATCTGGAGAAGAATAATGTAATTTTTGCTTTCAAGGTGACCATGTTTTGCTTTGCACGATAATAACGTGTAAGAAGTCAGCAAAAGGTACAACCTTGAGTTTTTGAAGGAATGATTCTATTATATTTTCATTTAGGATTTTTTTTGGTTGTATGGCGTGTTGGGCAATTTTATGCTGATCAAAAAACTTCGATCTTAATCAACTGCAGCTAATTTTAAAACTAAACACAGTTACGTTGCCGCTGTACTAAGCAAGCCTTTAAAAAATTCTAAATTCCTCCTGGATTTGTTTTTACAGAAATTTCAAAGGTATGAATAAATTAAAACAGAGGCTGCGAACTATTAGTTGCACAACTTAGTGCTTAAACTCTAATTAAGTCTGGACCTTGCAGGATGGATGATTTAAACCCAAGGAATTGAGTAGCACGATTCGATTTTTCCTTTAATATAAAATGGTCTTTTTTAAATATTTTCTATTCGATTTTTTATTGCCTTGCCGATAGAACATTTCAACAAACTGTTTAAACAATTCAAATAAAAAATCCTTTTTTTCATGAGATTTAAGCCTTCCCTGATTGCATCAAACATTCGAAGACAGAATCTTCTTCAACATTTTATAAACGACATTGAGAAGCATCTTAACTGCAGGCTTAAGCAGCAAGCTTATAACAAGCAAAACTAACACTTTCAACCAAAAAATAGGTTATTGTTTATCCTTTTCGATGTCACTCTTCTATTATGTTTGCCATGTGACGGTCGATAAAGAACGAAATATCATAAGAAATAAAAAGGATATATCCATTTCGGGTCCCAAGAGATTCTTTATGAAGTATTAATGTTGTGAAAATCGAGGATGAACTTCATCCACGATTTGCTGGCAGAATGTATATAAGTGATATTTTTTCATTGTTTATATTTATCAGAACAATCCATGTTGGGTATGGCAAAAGTTTTTTCGATGATTAATTATCTTGAATTGTTATTTCTTGGTAAGTGATATAACAAATTATTCCACCCATATGAATAAGTGGGGATACTGGTATTTTTTGAATGGTGTTTTTATTTTCCATATCCGGATGGGGATGATTTCCACCCACTCAAACACAAACAGTTGTTCCCATAATGGTTCAATAGTGGAATCTCACTGTTCGTCCATGACAATGACAGATTTGAACCATCAAAACGCAAAGCCACTAGAACGCTTAATAAGGATGCTTCAGAGCTTCCATGATTCTGACTAATTTCTAAATTCAGGATAGCATCGTTTCGGCCTTGATAAATAAAATACTATCATGGTATTGTGGGGTGGAATAACTCAAGGCAAACATGTGTGAGGTTGCTTTCGATGCCCACTAGTCTCATGCTGGACATTCGCCTAATCATACATATTGAAATTTCAGGACATTGTGGAGCCAACATGTGCCCACGCAGCGCTTTTGTTCACGCACAATAAAAACCCCATTTGATAAATGATTGAGAGCAGGAAAGTGGACTTGGACGCCACGCAGATTCTCGGCATAGTGATTGATGTAATTGGGTTGGACAGGGTTGTCCCTTCTGTCTATAATGCTTTTGGGATTCGCTTGATGGATTAGACATATTAGCGTGTTCGCTTCACGTTTTTGGGCAGAATTATCGGGACTAATAAAACTTTCAGTTTGCTATCTATCAAATTCCATCCATGTAACGATAATTATGTTACAGTTTGATTTTGACGGGTGAACTCTAACAAGGGAGTCTATTGCGTAAGGGTGTTTGCATGATGAATGATGTTCTATAAATAAGAGGATGTGCTACAGAAAAAGGAACATGAATTTTGATTTCCTGGAAAAATAACTTATCAATCACTTTTGAGTGAATTTGTGGGTTGTAGTATTGTGCATATTGTTGTATTTTGCGTTGTTACCGAAATAAGGTCAAAAAGGGTCCAGTTTTTAGTTGTTCATTATAATATAAAATTATTTATTCGTTTTATGTGCAAATGGTGTATACAATTGGACAGAACATTGGAACCTACTATAAATAAAAAATTAACTCTATTTTATATATACCCCAAAAAATACTTCTGATCAAAATAAAAATGAGGAATTTTAACAAGTAAGTCAATTGTACTGATATTAACTCCCGATGAGCCAATCGAATAAAGTTCATCGGGGAACTAATAATATTTTGGAATCACTTTATGTTCCACCAAGTTGAAAAACTCATGTAAGCTAACAGCACAAACAACCTTCAGTTTGTTTCCACTGAACACTGTGGTTAAAACACCAAAGAGATTGGAACTAGCTTTGGTCACAAAGCCCAAAAGGTATCTGTTTATCTTTGACGGTGATGTAATAATATTACATTTTCGTCCCAGAACAGATTACATGAAAAGTCCATCGGTCTACTGCAATAGACACGAATCTCAGCGGGTTTTATTTAAGAAAATAGAGCTCTGAAAAAGGATGCTTTCGGAATAACAAGTAGTAAGGCTATCCAATATCATACAGGGAAAAGGATGTTGCAGATAGAATGATTGAAGTTTACCTCGTTTGCAAATCAAGGATTTGTTATCATATTTCCATGTTTTAAAATCTGTGAGTACTGGACATGACTGAAAATTCTACAATATTCTTAACCTTTTTGGTAAAGTTTTTATGGGTTGAATGCCTCATTTTGATTTACAAAAAAATGTCCAAGGAAGAAAATATAATGTAATTAAGTTTCCAACATTCTTTGTGTTTTTATCATTGTGTATCTGAGTAGGCCAGGAATAAAACTGAGGTAAATTGTTTCGAAAGTATTTTAACTAGTCTAAAAAGTAAAGTGGCAGGAATTCAGACAAATTTAACCACCGCGGTTGGTATTTCTTAGTTTTACTACATAGTATTACATGATATTTGTTATTTACTGCAAAATGCTCAATTGCGCTTGATTAGGGAACAATCAACGCTTAAAATAAAAACTCCAGACCTGTAGATCATAAGAGCTGAAGCTTCTTCTCTTTTTTGCCTGAAAACAGACTTTACTATGACGATACCAGTTCATCCTGAGAACATAAACGAGATATACTCTCGCGGACAAACTTAGCTTATTGTTGAACATTTAAGCCTGAAATACGTGGCAGCAGTTGTAGTACAGTCAAATGGGAGTTTGACCATTTGGGTAGGCAGAAAGTTTTTTAATGCAATGCGTGGGCAATGGTATAAATAGCTTATGTTCAAGTTTCTGGGGTCGCACCTCCTGTCCTTTGGGCTCCATCATCAAAACAAAAGAAGTTGGGGCACCCTCATATCTCAGAAACCATGGCTCCCACAAGAAAGTTGTGTTTGGCAAACTTGCGTAGAGTTAAATTTTTAGCAAGTTGGTCATACATCACTTTCACGTGGCATCAATATCTAAAAAGTTATAGGCCTAAAACGACATCCAAAAGGGGGGGGGACATCTTTCGAGCACCACAAATCCATTGTTTTCACTTTAACCCCAAAACACATGGAGAATAACTTTAAGACAATTTTGTTGCAAGTCGTTTGCGTTGTTGATTGTTTTGTTCGCTGTACACTGGCGGGAGCTATTGCATCTCAAAGGGGGGAAACTCACGTGAAAAAGGAATTTCAGGACAAATAATTGGCTTCCGATGACAAAACCTCTATTGCGAAACTCACGGAGGATTTTAGTGGGTAGAAAATTTTTAATTACAATGAGTAGTATGCCTTTATGTGGGCTTCAATTTAAGTTTCTGGGTCGCAGCTCCAATCCCCTTGGCGCCATCTTGAGAACAAAAAAAGTAGGACGGCCTCATATCTTGGAAAGTAACGCTCCCACAAAAAAATTGAATATGACAAACTTGTGTAAAATTAAGTTTGCAGTAAGTTGTGGATACATCATTTTCACGTGCTGTCAATATTGAAAGAGTTACACGCCAAAACGTTAAAAAGAGGGGATCATTTTTCGCGCGCTACAACTTCTTAGTTTCCCCTATAACCGCGAAATTCGTCAGTTTTATCACTAAACGTTTGCGGTATTGCTTGTTTCGATCACTGTACCATGTCGGGTGTTATTGTGTCCAAAAAGGGGCAAGTCATAGAAAAAAAGCATTTTAACATCTGTTTATCTGGTTCTAATTTCATTTCATAAAGGTTTTTGTTAAATGTTTGGAGTGTAAATCTTTAAAAAGATACCGACCAGATTCGGCTTCCAGCCAATATTTCACCGACTAAAACGAACTTTGTCTCTATTAATTTTAATCAATTGTCCACTTTAAGGTTTCAGTGAGTAGTACTTCTCGACGATAATAAACGGTATAAGGGATTGCACCTCATAGTGAGCTTTAGAATCCTTTTGGTGCGAATCTTAATTCAAAGTACATATTTATATATTTATTTCACATGAAATCAATTTTTTTAGATTTTATTTTTGATTTTTTTTTGAGCTGATTGTAGATTACTATGTTTTTCATCGTTGACTGGTAAAAGTCTTCAAAAGGTACCGGGATGGCAGGCTTTTACCGACTTTAATCGCCTTTGCCTTCTCAAAACTTCACTCTTCAACACTTTTTGTTTGCATCTTCCGTGTGCGATATCTTCATTCTCTTTTTGTATGTTTACTTAGTCATTCCCAGGCAATGAAAGTAGGAATAACGAATAGTACCAGAGTCTCATTAGTTATTTTAATCGTTAGTTTAGTATAAAGTGTTGTACTATTGATGTACATCGAGCATAGATGGTGCTGCCTGGGTTCACTTTAAATGGTCTGCCACGTGCGAATCCATATATTGCATGTTATAAAGCCCTTCAATTTTTTACTCAGTCTTACTCGCCTTTTTGAGCACCAATTAGTTGCTTGTCGAGACTATCTTGGCACCAAACACTAGCTGAGAAGTGGTTCGGATCCGTGTTTTTTTTTTGCTTGCAGCTAACATTCCAAAGGATTTTGAAAGTACTCAGTAAAGTGGTTTTATGTTTTCAAAGATAATTATCAATGGTAGGTGGTTAATGTTCCACGACGTTCACTGTTGAAGCCTTTCTTAAGTTTTGCCATCGGTGAAAATTAGACACTTCTTTCTTTTTAAACTCAATCGGCCACACTGCTTGTCGATCATAGCAAGCCCGTTTGCACTTCTGAAAACAGTTTTTTTATTTAGCTCATCACTGGAAATCCTAGAGTGTTGACAGTAATTTACCACAAAGAATAGATTGTGTACTCAATGTTTTTAAATGATAATGCGGTATGCTACGAAGCGCTTCAGATATTTGAGCAGCAGGACACGTTTGTATTCGTGTTAATTTTTTGCCCATAAAATATAAATCGTTGTTGAGGTATTTTAGGCACGCATTACACGATCATTAAACATGATAAAATCTTTGATCATAGACGTTTGAGCATATTGTATGATCATATAAAACCTTTTGATACAAGTTTTTATCATATCTCTATAATTGTGAAAGTGAGTATTGCACAAACAAAAATTGATAATGTTTCAAAGACAGGTGCCGTCTTAGATACGAAAGAAGAGTATCAGACATAGGGTGGACTAATCGATCCCATTTGCGTCACATTTCTTAGCACTAGAGATTTCAATTTCTATCATCAATAAAAAAGAAAGTTAACTATTAGTTTTGAACCTTTCAGATTATCTCGCTAATTGTTTCATGTATGTGAGTTCTATTTCCGAAGATTCTTTTCATTTTTATTCTAATTCAAAGCGTGTTTTATTATCCTACCAAAAGTTATTTCTTTATTGCATTCCTTCTTTCAATTTATTCAACAAGATGGCCAAAACTTGTTCAATGAGTTGAATAGCTTAATTTCTACATAATTCAATTGTCTAAAAATATCCTTGAATATGTACTCTGCTTTTCTCCAAATTTTGTCATTTTTTGTTAAGTGTATTATGAATTCAATGAGGTTAAGTCGATAATATTAATGAAAGTATTTCATTTTTTCGAATGTTGTCTTAACACAGTTCACTGTTTATGTGCCTATCTTGTGGATCTAATTCTACTAGACTTTATTGTATGTTTTCTGTTTTGGAAGTGGATCCAAGTGTAGGTATTTAATTATATTCCTAGAATTCCTAGAAAATATCTTGAAGTATTGTCTCCTAGTAACATGAATTCCTATCATTCTTATTTCGTTTCTTGCCGTTTCCATGAAAATCAACAGAAATATGCATGTTTGAAAGAGGGTCTGAAATTTCATTTATCGTTGATGGATTCTTGGGTGTATTGAATATATTCAGCATACAAAACAGGACGTAATTTTTTTGAACCAAGATTTCATAATATTTACTTTGTTTCTGGAAACGTTAGATTTCGTGCGTAACAAAAAGTGCAAATTCACCAATATTTATATTCAACAACAGGAATATTTGCATTCATTTTTGAACGTGCTGTATATGTGTAAGTAAACATTTATGGATAGAGCAAGCAGATATAGCAATAAATTTTTACATTCAAAAACCACACAGGGGACCAATTTCTGCATACGAGATTCAATTCCCACTTTAGTGAACTGGAAGTAAAACGTGTTCTTTCCTATATCGCGATAATGTACCAACAAAATATTGGTTGGCTTTTTTGCTCGGATACAACGTTCAGATCAACAACAAGGACCTTCCATAGATGTGGCAATCGAATGCATCATGATACAAATAAAGCTGTATTGTGATTCGAAGCGAAATATGTGGGAGTTTGTTGGATTTCTGCGAAGTCAATCACTGGAAAATGTGCTGCTCATTGTTGTATTCAACTTGCGGACGAATCGAATATAATGAAACATGAATAATGAAGACTATATTACGAATGGAGCAACCCAGATGGATAACAAATACTAGGGATGGGTTAATTATTTTGACAATGACGGACAAAATCAGAACATAGTGGAGGAACATTAAAGAAAACATATTGTATGTTTCCTTATACGTTCTCATAAGCGTTATTTTAAGGAAGAAATTTGTCAGCATTCGATCAGCTGCTATAAAACATCTTCAAGAAAATGAGAGTCAAATTTAAATTTTCGCAAAAATGATATACTTACGTCTAAGCTGGAAGAGGAAAATAAAAATTAAATAAATATATGAATTTAAAGTGTTCATTCCCACCAAAAAAAGTGCACTAAAAGTTGATGCACAGAGTTTTTCATAAAACAGCATAAAATTTCATCATTCATCCCGCCTTAACTTGGTGAAGTCGGTCTAGAGCTACCTCATCATGTTAAAAGTCTCGATCTTCTAATTGATTAAAAGTAAGCTTGAAACCAAAGAAAATTCCAAAAGCATTGATAAAACATGAGGTTTTATACCTAAAATCAAGCATACAACTACATACCGATTCAAACATACAACACTACTGTATGGTGCAGTAATCTGGACGGCAGCTACTGCAAGACTAGCAGTCCACAACCAACTAAACGAGGAAAGATTTCCGCACCAACCCCACATCACGTTTGCACGAATACGACTTTATCTGTTGTCAAAGACTTTTTTAGCGCTAACATTATTAAAGTTATGTTTTTATTCCGCAGTGATTATTGTCCGTGAATTTCTGCACATATCAGAAATGTGCCATTCGACCTATTCATGGACGAGTGGAATGATGTGGTCAGTACCCAAATGAAGCTAATCTGCTTGAAGTTCAATCCTCGAATGTGACGCCTTCATACGACAAGTGAACTCCGACTTGAGTAAATATGTCGAAGAAGACAGCAACGGGCATCAAAATTCACTCACGTTCCAGCCTGGAATTAGGAACCAAATGTTGCAGGATGTGCTGCAGGCCCAGTGCAAACGATCAATGAAACGGTGAAAGGTCTGGTGCGAAACCTGTGAGAACATAGTACGGCTAAGTTTGTTCAAAATACAGATAAACCACAGCTGTGGTGCGAACGTTCCGTAAAAACGAGGTGCAGACCTGCGGCGGGTCTTTGAAATTTTAAATCTGAAAAAATCGGGCCTATTGAGATTATTAGGGATCTGTGTACTATTACAACCAAAGCACTTTATGCTCCTTAACTTCTTCGCCTTCGTCCGAGCTTCTTACCAGGAAGCAAGTGAAGTATTCTGCTGTAGAATTGAATTGAATTGTGTCTGCCATGATAGAAATATTGACCACTCCTTAATATTAAGGAAGAATGTGTTACCATCAAAAGAAGAACACTGTCTTGATCTCCTGTTTTCATCAAAGTTTCAGAACAGTCATTCCGAGAAGTGGCGACTGACACAAATAGAAGCGGATGATACAATAATCGGTCAAAATATATACGAATTGATGGAAATAGAAGTTTGTAAGGTCAACTGTGTTGTGTTATCTGAACAGCTAGGCCTCAGTCTGCCTTTCGAACTCCCTGAACACGAGCGCAATATACAGAGATAGAGAGGTTGTTAAATTAGAAAATTTTCCCGAGAAATTTAAACACTTTTATATACAGATTAGGCACTATTCAATCGTCATCGAACGCGTTCACTATATCTAAAATCGAAACGTTACGAACACCGTCGTCAGCTCAATAACAAGGAGCAAGATGCAACCGATAAAGTCCACACGAAACACTCTCATCAATATCCACATAAACTAATTGAATACAATATTTAACAGTAATACTCTCGATAAAAATAAGAATACTGAATCATTACATTCAATGAAATAGTTCGTATTCATCGTATCATCCGTTCACACTTTAAACATATTTATTGTTTATTATTTTATTATAAGTACAAAAGACTGTTCTTTAATATTTGATAAAAATTCTTTCAATCATCAAACTTTTAAGCATTGATTTTGAAAAGCGAAAATCATATTGTCTTTTTTATTGATGAGCATAATTTTTTTAATTAAAATAAAAACCAAATGCAGTAAATTTTATTAAAAGTTTACAAAATCTTCGAAATGAAATGATAGTACGCCTTGGTAAATACCAAAGAACATCCATAGAGTGAGCAAAATTACGTAATACATGTATCAATCTTTTATTCAGTATAAATACTAATAGTTCATCATACATAAATATGATTTCTTTTGTGCAATTATGGAAAAAACTATCAAATTTTATTGTCTAAAACCTCTATGCAGCGTAGGATTCTTGAAAGCGTTGATTGCCAAAAGTGATGTATTAAATTTAATGAAAATGCATTGCCCTCATATAAATACGCTTCGATTGACACTTTTATACAACGGTTTGTGCGTGAGATATCGTGCGTGACAGAAGCCACCTTAGATTTGTCGAAATAAAAGCAGTTTAATGCCTTTATTGAAGCGTTTTATACCGCAGCAAAATTCTGTTCATTGATTTCAAACATTACGTGGTCAAAAATAATTTTTTTTAGCTATTTTCTGAGCAAAAATCAACGATAAAATGGTTGGTTATTATCTGAAATTTTTCAACGTTTTTTTTACATCCTGTGTTGTGTTGTGCTCGGAAAATCACACTATAACGTCGGCCAATGTTATTTTATTGGTTTCTTACTAAAATAGTTTAAATGAGTTATAAGATGAGTTTAAAGATTTTTCAAATAAAATGTTTTGTTTTACTGCAGAAAATAGTCAAAATTTGCTATTTTTACGTCGTCGTTGTGTGTTTCTCCAATTAAACAAACAAAACATTGACTAACATAATACCATAATTTATCATAATCGTTTTGTGTCATTTTCGCTAGAAAGTTTTTCTGGAACAGGTAGAAGAACATATTTTAAAAGCTACAAATTACAACGAAATTCTCATAAAACATAAAAATTATGCGTAATTATTTTTTGGGAGCAGTTATTTCACCATTGTCGTAAAATAGTTGAAAATAATAGCATACAATACTTGCAATAGTGCCAAATAGAAATCTCAAATTATTGCAAACTGATCAAAGACAAAACTTTCACATGAATTCACAAATCGATCAAAACATAATTGTTAAGACCTTTCGCAAAAATTCATTTCGAGTCGATTGACTTTCGATACGGAATATCCATCGTCACACTGCTCCCATGTTGAACGCCAAAAGGACATCTCTGTTCAATTCAGCTCTTCGACAAGAAATCCAATTCCATAGCTTCGTTAACATCAAGGAAAAATGATTAGAATTCGATTTCCCCGAGGCTTTTCCATCGGCATCTAGATTCTTGCGGTAGGTGTTATGGGGATTTTCCAAAGTATTTTCCTTGTACTGCGCCTTAGGATGAGAATTGTTGAAGTTCTATCCGAAATCCCCATTGGCATCAATGATGAGGTGGCAGAGAAAACATTGAACGAGACGTTAAGATGATGCCAGGATGTGTCCTTCACATTCCCAGCATTAGTAATTTCATGTTATGTTTCTGAGCACACTGCGACCAAGTCAATATCTAGCAAATATTTTAGACGCAGTGTTTCTATCCTAATTTTTGTTTGTCTCTTTGATAGCCACTGGCTGGGCAATAGGATAGCTTAATGGCATCTGCTTTGCGATGGAACTTCTATATTCTAAGTTCTCTTTCATATTTATATTTCAATAGTCAGCTTTTCATAAGAAGGATACCAACAATACCATCGTCGACCATAAAAACTGTTGATTTCTTCAGGAAAATAAAAATATCTTCCGAAAATTTCGGAAGAAGGTAGATAAGGACACCCTTCATAAAAACTTGAAAGCACCAGCAGATATTTGTGAAGAAAGGAAAATTCACCTGTAAATTATTTAATCGAGTGACGAGAGAAAAGGACAACTTACCTCCCTATCCCAGATAACTTGTTTGTATCTTTTCCGTTTGGAATCTGTGTATGCGCACAGAAAGGTGAAATGCTAAGGCAGGGAGCCATTGCAGAAATGATGGAGAAACTTTCTTGAGGGATTAAAGTTAAAATGTTTGTTTGCTTGGGTTACGAACGAAACAAATTGATTTTAAAAATTCAGTTGAAATTACAACTGTGTGCTGAGAAGTTGTCTATGTATTGCTGACAGCGTGTATATAAGGATAAACTGAAGTGTAAGAATTGCGCTTAATTTTCTAGAAAAATTAACTTTCTGGCGAGGTGCGAGGTGACATTGTTGCAAAGGTTACATGTATAAGCGCCTTATGTGTCTGAAGCTAAAACAGTTTAGAAATTAACAAAACTAGTAAAAGTTTAGACTTAACTTGATTGATGTTGAAAAATTAACTAAAAAAACAAAATAAATTTTCATTGAAAAAACTTTTAAAAATAATTTAAACATATCTAATTGCTTTGTGAATAACTTCAACTCAAATTTTTGACATTTATGACATGAATATTGTGTGTCAACCATCAAAAAAATTACAAGGAACACAAGAAATGAAGTTTTCAAGATGAGGATTGTTTTCCATGGTCCGCTCAAACATCAAAAACATGTTATCTTTGAATCTTAGACGTAACCAGTGAAATACAAATATGTAAAACAGTATCTGAATATTCTTGAAGTAAAGTTTATACTTTCGTGAAACAAATTAAAGAATATCCAGTTTTTGATACGGTCATGAACACAAGCCTGAAGTTGGTCATCATATCAAACAAATGGACCGTACTTCATTTGGTCTTTGGCGCAATTTTAATACCAATAATGCTGAGATTGTTTAAAAATCTTAACTTTTATCACCGCTGTTAAACAAACGTGACATTAGAGTCGGTGGGAATGGTGCGAAATACTCACACTTGAGATATTTAATGTAATGATAATTTCACGCTTTTCGTCCAATGAAAAGTATGTGTGGATTTTTATTTAGGAATTGTTTTTTAGCGTACAAGAGAAAATGACACAAAGCCGAGGCATATTAAGCTTGATGTTGAATTAAAGCAACAGTGCAACAACATATAGTTCATAAGAAGAAGAACAAAAAAGATTCAAAATATACTCGTAATGTTCAACACTTTTCAATATTTAGTTTGTTTTCTTTTGGACTTAATAATTTCATTCAGTCTACTAGGCCCAAATTCCATAAGATGTTTGTCACATCAGAAGCCCGTTCTTCCTTTAAGATTCTCTTTAGGTCCTTCTTGATTGATGTGATACTCATCCTGAATTTGTTGCCGCGATGTTCCCAAAGTTGTTCAATCGGGTTGAGGTCTGGGGACTGTGGCGGTAGATTAAGGGTCTTAGGAACCCGATAAACTAGCCATTCCTTCACAATTTTAGAAGTATGTTTTGGATCGTTATTCTGTTGGAAGATCCAGTTCTCCATCAAGCCTACTTTGTCTACACTAGGTGCAACATTGTTCTTTAGAATTTTCAAATAATCCATCTCATACATAGCTGGCTCCCAAATTTTTAGGGGTTTTTTGCACCAAATATTTCAAATTTGTTCTCATCGGTGTATAATTTGTAATCCCAAAAAGCTGAAGTCTCATTTTTGTACATTTTGAGGTGCTTTTCTGATTCACTTCTGATATGTATGGTTTCTTGCGTGGTATTCTTTCATGCCACTTTTGTAGCGCGCTCTCTTTATGTTACTAGTGCTTATTAGTTTTCCCGATGTGTCCGTGATATTTTCTGATATCTTTATTACACTTAAAGTTGAACTTGTTTTGACACCTCTTATTAAATCCAGAGTTTCTGCATCAATAAGCCGATTTGACCATCCAGCTCCCAGCGAATTCTTCATTTCGTGATGTTTGGTGTATCTACCAAGCATTGTCTTTATTGTGCATACCGGCAAAATTGTTGGAAAGAACACATGGTATAAAGACTAGCGAATGTAAACCCATTAGAAAATCGTTATGCTATTTTGCTCGCACATTTGAATCACTCTAAGTCACGTATTCAGTGAAAATAGGGCTACCAAAGTAACAAGCCGCGAGGTGCGACCCTTGAGGTCCACACGGTCAACTTCCCAGTAATATCTACATAAACATCAACAACATCAAACACAATAATAATTTTGAAAATAATACTACTTTAAATAATAATAATGAGAAGTATTCATAGCAGTAACAGGAATGAGTTAATATGAACCATATCGTCTACGGGAGGGTCCATTGATTACGTAAGGTCGATGAGGACAGATTGAATATTCACGCGGATCAATCGGTGGGGGCCTTTTTGGCCTTGAAAAATTTTGTACATGCAGTCAAAAATAGGTTCAATTGCATGTAAAAAGTAAAATGTATTACAAATGATGATGGTTATTGCAATCTTACGATTACTAAAGAATGAATCTACTAAAAACTACAATTTTTTATTCGATGGAAGATTTCCAAAGCATATGATCTTGCAAAGTATTGACTACAAAACATTTTACCATTCAAAGCGTTGACACCGCAAATGCAAATTTGATTGAAATTTTGTTGGTTTTAAAAATTTAAGCAGTTTTTTTAATTAAAAGACTATACAAACTACATACAAACTATTAAAAATCTGCTCAAATTATGCAAATATTTTAAAACTTTGATTGAATTTACAACAATTTTGTTAGAATAAAATATATAAAGTAATATCATTCGTATGAACCCTCTTTACATGGTAACTTTGAATAATTTTTTATTTTTGATTTAGTTTGTTTTTCATAATCATGGAAAAAATTGTTGCTGGTTTCTCTTCAAAAACTGATAAGAACGTATAAATTTTATAAACTTGTATCACTGTGCTGTGCAAATCAAGTTAAAAAAATATTTTTTTAGCCTAATTTTTCGTATTTTCTTCTTCTTAAAAAAACGGCTGAAACGAATTTTTATAATGTTAAAAACTTCACAAAGATGTTAATATACGTTAACTGACACCATAATGATGCAAATATTATATCTGGTTCGTGATGATAAAAATGACCTTGAAAATCATGATGACTGTTAATGATTTTTTATTTTTAATTCATTTTTTCCGTAGTCATGAGAAAAAGTATTGATGTTGTTTTTATAAACAATGTTTGGAGTGTATAAATTTTATAAACATTGATTGCTACATTTTGCAAATCAGGTTAAAAATTTATTGTTTATGAAAAAAACCCAATATTTTGCACTTTTTTTGAAAATTAAAAAACGGTGCCAAGAATTTTTTTAGAAACTTGATAGAATTACAGAAATGTTAATACGCGTCGATTCACAACTTGCTTAAGGAAATCGTACGTTGTGTTCGCGAGATATAACGCATGACAGAAATGACCTTCAAACGGGCAAAACAGCAAACCCCCCCGACCGAAGTTTCCCAAAAACTAATCAGCTCTTAAAATTGCAAAGACGCTTCGATTGACATCTTAAAAAAGTCGATATGACTTTGTTTACGTGAGTTATGCTCGTAGAAAAAACTGTCCACGAACGTACAGACGTACGTACACACACACACACATATACATCTCCATTTCTAAAAACACTTTATATATATTCTATAGACCTCAAAACGTAAAGAAATGTTGAAAATTTCAATTTCGATTTTCGAGGCGATTACAAGAACTTCCCATATACTGGGAAGTCAACAAATCGGAGACGGCGCGTATGGCATGCCAAATTTAACGAAATGTCACATTTGAATCAGACGTTGAAAAAACGCCACATATCAAAATTCAGCAAATTGTCAGGTAACAAAAACGAATGTTTACTGTAGTCAATATATAGCTTAGGAAACAAACAAATATTCTCCAAAGAATATTCACATGGCATCTTTTTCCTCCAATACGTGTCACTCTACCCAGCAGGAAAATCACATCTTGTTTGCTGCAAAGTGTTGCTGAAATTTCTACTGGTCAAAAATAATGATTGTCTGATCACTACGTCACCGCAGCTTCGGACGAGACTACGTGGTCGTTTTTATACGATGGAAAGAACCACCTAAAATTTTTGGCGATCTGATGACTTAAATCCTATATGATTTTTTGAGTTTTTATAGAATTTAGTTTTCCCACGGTCAAAATTCATGTTTTCGATAAATAAATTGATTGAAACTTTCGTATAAAATAAAAAATTTCTATTTTGTAGAGCAGCACAAAGCACTTGCTTATATCAAAACCAAATTTAAGGGAATTCCCTGAAAAACATAGATTCGCCAAATTTAGTGCTGCCATTGTTAACTTTATTTTAAATTCTGAAAAAAGGGTTATTTTACTTTGAAGAAATTTTTGCATTGTTGCACGTTAATCTCATACAAATTTTTCGAGAGTATAATTTCATTTCGAAAAGCAATTAATCCTTTAATAAATTTTTTTATGAACCATTTATAATAAATTTGTAAATTGCTGAATAAGAAATGAAACACGAATTTTTTCCTTTTGTGACACTCACAGTATTTGAAAACAAATGACTGTTTGATATTTTTGATATCAGTTAACCACATAGGTTTTGTGATAGATTTGATGAAAGAATTAGTTGAATTTATAGTTTGAACCATTTTTTTGAATTTTTTAAATAATCAAAAGAATTAAAATGGGAAGTATGGTTTCGGGGTGAAGAATAGCATCCTCTTCAGGTGGTGTCATTTACCATCCGTCACCAGACAGCACGACCACGGTTAGGCTTGTTGATGTTTTAAGCTCGTTATATTTCCACTATTTTTTTATTTGTACCCGCCAAGTATAACGACTGTAAATTGGTTCGTATATATGCCTACGTCGCTATTCTTTATTAGTCAGTTTATCATGGGTTAATGTGCAATAATAGTGCTAGTGAGTTACTTACCAAAAGCACACTAGAAGACAAAGTTGTTGACTAGAGTAGGAGGTTCTAGCCCATGATAAACTGACTAAAATCAAAAGAATATTTCTGCTCCGATACTTTTACATCATCCTAATTCGGCAGAACTAAATACTAAGCATCATAAGATTTCCGGATTTTAAAAATACAAACTGTATTTTCTGATATCGTTAAGATGTTTTGCGGACAGTTAGCAGGAAGTTTCAATATTCAATTCTCAACCACGTGGAACATGCATAAAGCAGCTATATTCTATTTAAATGTGTGTTTGGTTCTTCAGTACAAGATTCAATGAACTGCAAATGCAAGTGGCAAAGAAGGACGATTCCAGTGAGAGTCTAAAAAAATCGTACATCTTTTTGCTTCTCTAGCTGTAATATGTGAATATGGTTCACTTTGATGTGAAAAAAATCTTATCCTTTCGGTATTATTTTGAGTCTCTTCTTCTAAATGCTCAATGTCACAAATCTTTGACTCCATATCAATTCAATTCACATTAATCTCTAGAGCAAACAAAACAATCGAAAATAAACTGGAAAATGTTGCTTTCATATACCTCCCGGTGGACATGTTTGCTGGATACCCATTTTTTCTGAAAAGAATCGTACGTATATATCTTCTAGTCCAACGAGGGCAGAGTGTGTTCAAATAAAGACATCACGTCTGATGTGCTACTCCTGTTTCTGTTGAAGTTACCTTTAATCTGACAATAAAAACGATGTAGTCATCCTACGTGTGACCATAGTAAACGCACTTGAAGCATCCTCGGTGGCACTGTTGGCTGTGAGTCTCATTTAGAGAGCCATAAAGTCAGCTCAATATTCTGGAACTGTGTACATGACATGATGGAGCCGTTCCAAACATATCCAATGGAAGCTCACTTCATCCATTCGCAACCCTAATGGAGTGATTCCAATTACATAACGCGCAATGAGGGAGCGTAAGTGCAATTTTCCACGTCGTCGTCTTTTCAACGAGTGCTTTTGGCTGGAATGGTGTTAATTTTCCTTTGCCCTGTTTTAATGCGCGTCTTTTAAGAAGTTTTGAAACAAATGCTAATATACTCCATTTCCCATGAGAGAAAGTGATTTTCACTTCATACTTTTAATGCATCGGCGGTGATGAGAAACGATAAGTGCGAAGTTTTTTGTTGATGGCTGCTGTGCAATTGTATGCTTATTTTTGCAGAAGTTCTGCAAATCCCGGTCGGAAATTTTAAAATACTTTCGTTACAAGCTTCATAAAACATTATTCAATCCTGAACAATAAAGTCTAGCCTCTATAAAACGCTATGCGTGACTACTAGAAATCGTTTTGATCCCTGAGGAGTTTCGCCATGAATAAGCTGCTGATGCTTTAGATGCTACATTTCCAGCCTTATTGTAGTCGGGTACACGATTTCCCTATGGCAATTATAAGAGGACTTCACGCAACACTGTACTCAGTAGTAGGTAGTGCTGGAGAAAGCGCTCGTTCCCAAGTGCTGGATAGCACAGCTATATGATGTCGCGAGACTTCCCTCTTTAGGTATCCTTCCTTACCTTGTGAACGATTTGGCTGAGCGATGACTATGTAAGACCAAGCGTGAAATTATGATGTCGCTCCCCGAGGCAAAGGATTCTTCATCAGGCGCGTAGGTGAACAGCATGATCCTGTCCATGTTCACTCTGTCGCATGAATCATTTTGAATAATTTATTAGGTTAGTTGCAAGCCTCGGCAGTCACATCTAGTGATAGAGGCGGTCGATTATTCGCGACAATGTTCACTTATCAAGAAGCTTACGTTCGTTTTCAGTTGCAGGAGCTAAACGTTTCTGGTTGAATTGCAAATATACTTTTTATATGAGAAACAGTAGATAATGATGTCGCCAGACAATGTAGTCAAAGTAGAAATAATTGATGGTTATTTTTGGTCATGTGAGATTAAAATGCCTGTTGACTTTCCGTTTCTTTCAAATTTTAATTAAACACTGAATGGGAGTCATGATATTTGTATTCTAAATAATCAAAATATAAGATGTTTTATTATATCTATTCGCCTCATTCCGTGAAATGAGCATTTGCAATGGTAATTTAAATTGGAAATAATTTATCATTAAATACTTCATTCATAAATTAATTTTTTTGTGGCAACGTACATAATTCAACTTAATAAAAGTGTGAAGTCCTATCAAATTTCAACATTATAATTTGTTGTCTTAACATTATTCAAAAATATTTTTTAAGTGCAAGTAATTGCACATGGACAATTTTTTTGCGGCAAACAACGATTTTTAACTAAGAAGTAAAACTCTATAGAATATTCTCCAAAATTCAGTCATCATAGATTTGTAGCAATTTTGAAAATTTAGGACCAAATTTGCACATGTGCTATTTTAAATGGAGTGAATATTTACAAAGAATTCAAGATCAGTCTACGAGGCGACTGCGAGAAGGAGGGTACAAAAATTTGGCTTAACTATATTTCGAACTTGTGTATATTAGTAACAAATCTTTTCACACACTATCTTTACATCCTTACCACGAACTGACACTTTGCGAGGACCAACTAACTTCACACTCTTTATTCGTAAACTGGTACGGTGGAGAACCTAATCATATAAGTGCTAAGATTGAGTCCTCAACTGTTATGAATTGGAAGGAAACGCATTTGTAACGCTTTTTCGTAACATGACGCACAATTCTTAAATTATTTTCAATGGTTAAATGATTTCACTTAGGGGGGAAAATACATGTAACTGCACCAAAAATTTTTTCTTCTTACATTAAAACGTTTCAAATACTCTATGAATACGCCAAAAAAAAATTTGAAGCGATATTCGTATTAGTTGTCGCGTTATAGTCAATTACAGGTAGCGCGCGCGACCTTTTCTTCGGCGCTATAGGTGGTTATCTAATTGTGTATCTCTACCATATTCTCATAAATCTGAAATTCTAAGGGAATAGGACCTGGAATAGCTGACTAACAAGTAGGTTATAATCAACACTAATAACCAATGGTTTTTATCTCCCGCAAACTTTAAACGCGTTTTTCTCAACGTAGTACTTTTTCGATTTCCCTACAAAATATCTCAAAAAATATTTAAACGATCCGGCTCAAATTTATATCATATCTACAAAAGAGTCTAATGTACTAGTTGAACTACATGTTTTTGTAATTTCGGGGAAATAATTTGTTTATTATCGCTTAAAACGCGACTTTTGTTGAAAAATAAATAATCTAAAATTAATGTAAAAATTTAATTTTTTTTATAAATTTAATTGGTGAACCTATGAACTGTACATATCATTCACATTTACATTTTGTTCTGAATGTTGGAGGTTCCCTGGAGAAGGCGTTAAGTTGTACGAGACATTTTTTGAGGTGATTTTTTCATTCGCTTGCATCGCCGCCATTTTGCGTTTAAATTTTTTTGAAAAAATATTTTCAACTACTTTGAAACTTGTACTGTAAGGAATTTATGTTTAAAATCTTCTGAATAAACAACATATCAATCTGAACTGAAATTAACTATTTTTTGTAAATTTTACATGTATTTCCCCATGTTTGGCAGTATTCGATCAATGTCCATATGCTAGCAACATTTAGTCCTGCTCTCGTATCTTGTTTCTTTCAATTAAAAAATTAGTATGATTCTATTTTGTAGATATCAGAGCAAACCAAAGAAATAAATCGTCTGGTCCAGATGATAAACTCAACAAGAAGTTAAGAAAAAAGCTTGTATCTATCTCTGAAAGATTGCTAACAACTGCTAAGAAATTCAATATTTCCTTGGCTGATGGAAGCTCTCCACGGTCACTTGCATTGCAAAACATAACAAGCCAAGTAATAACGTTCAAGGATATACGCCAATAATCCTGATAAACTTTTTGAGCAAAGTCTTTGAATGAATACCAAAAAATTACTTCAAAGAGCTGATAATCGCAAATAATTTGCTCAAAATGAACAGGAAAATTCACCAAGACTTCAGGATTAAAAAGATTATGTAGAGGATTTATGATTGTAGTCGAATTTCACGAGCACGAAGATAGCTGCATGAAGTTTATTCTTCAATGCATCAACTCCTTTTGAATATTTGGAATAAGAATGTCTTTCAGAATTTTCCCATCATGAAAACTTCAAAATTTGTAAAAAAACTAGGCTAGGCATTGTGGAGCTTCATAATAATTGAAAATGCTTCTGCAAATTCTTGAAGTTTCTCCATGACAGTAGGTACTCACTTAAATTTTTTTTTAAATATTTTCCAGCGTCTTTTAAGCACATTAGGTATTTATTGGTATTTTAGGCAAGTTTCTTCTGCCAATCTCAAAATAACATGCAAATCACCAATTAATGATTCACTTGATCCACTCTGTACAAATATTGCACCATACATAAACCATTAAAAAATATGTGTCTTGAAATAGCCATACAGTGCATATTTTTCCTATTTACCACGTGCAAATTCATCAATTGCACATGTTTTTAATACAAAAACTTAAACATGCTTCATCTGCCGTTGATTTATCGAAAAACTTCACATTGCTTTCATTTATTTTCCAAGTCCATGTCACATTGGAAATACTCAATCAAAACAGTCATTTTTCAAAGACCCAATCCTTAAATCTTCATTTAACTCAATTTAACGATATAGTCAATTCCAGAAACCCAGTCCAACGGGTAGTCAAGTTTCTTTCCCAGCTTCTATGTAAGAGATGCTACTGTTCAGGACATGTTAGTGATAAAACGTTGTCTTTTTTGTTCGACACTTACGGTGAAAAATTTCCTCTCGTTTTTCATCTAGACAAGAATAGATTTTCTTCGTTAATGTATTCAAGTTGTTGACGTTGCGTAACGAGCGAAACAGAATCTCTCGTGACAAGATTTCTTTAATATCTAAAAGCTTATCTGAGTTTGAATGGTGGATTGGCAGTTGGGAAACAGATTTTCAGGTATGATCGATTGACTGGCATTTTTTGGGTAGATAAATGATGATTGAAAGATGCTTGCTACTACCAAAATAAAAAAATGAGAGGGGAATAGGGACCTCGAAAATTTTAAGCACAAATGAAATAAGCTCAGTTCAAGGGACAATGATTAATAAAAATTTGAGCTTTGAGTGTAGAAAGCAACACAATATGGATGCCCAGTATAACATGTAATGAATTATAATTGACTTTGCATTGTGTTCGTAGACTAAAGACTACGGTTCTTTAAATGGAACCTCTAAATTTGTTCTTTGAAAATTTAATTTTAACATTTTATTTACTTCATTTAGCTCGCAAAAAAAGAAGTCATAACTTTGTAGCTACAGGCTCTACAGGCTTTGAAAAATTCAAAAAACCAAGGTGAGGAAACCGTTACGGTCTTAGCTATTTTTCGAGTATCCCACGGCAAAATTTTTGATTGCGTGACCAATTTTGATTATTTTTGTTTGTTGTCAGTAGACAATGGTCTAACGAAGACCTCACTCTGGCGACTTCTCAAAAAAAATAATATTTTTTCTTCAAAAATCGAAAAAAATGCCATTTTGGCGTTACTCAAACCACTCTTTGTTCTGCTTTTTCAGTGTTTTTTCCTAAATCGTAAACGGAAAGTGCACAACTTTTTTGACATGTGCTTGGAAAGGTAGCAAAACTCAAAAGATTACGTCCATTTGTACGAAAATTTAATTTGCGATATTTTAATCATGCAATTTGGGACTACAGTATTTTGAAAACTATGTAAAAACGGGTTTATAAATGAATCAGTCGTTTATAGTTGCAATTTTTTGTTAGGCCCTCTTCTCTTTGGATGATATTTATTCCATATTTTTTGCTCCCGTTCAAAACAGTCCATAAGCTATATCACAAGGCGAGACTGGAAGGGATGACTTGGAGGTTTTGGATAGATGGCACAATCGTTAGCTACAAGTCAAAAACAAAAACTTCGATAACATCGACTCTCAATTTGTTTTAAAGTTTTTTTTTGTATGTTTTTAATAAATGGTTCAAACATTGACAGTAAAATAATATAATTGAACAGTTTTTACGTTAACAATCTCAAAATTCAATCCAAAAAGAAAAAAAGGAACATATGAAATGTGAAAATTGAAGAAAATCATAAGATTATATAAGGACTCAGTTGGTCCTTGTGTTCAGAGCTTACTGCCATATTTACAATGCTACATAATATGCAATTTGAGACATTGAAAACAGAAATTAAAAAGGCAATGATTTCATTCTGGAATTTTCTGACTCTTCTAAAAACTGTTCGGGGTAATTTGTCATTGGTGCAAAATTTAACCGAAATTTGTGTCCATAAGCAAAATCAAGCATATGTCTTTAATATTGCCTGGTGAATATATTTTAGCATATTATAATTTGTTTTAGATAATTTGTTCACTTTAAAAAGCTAAATGTTTGGTAAATATACAAATTCATTTTTTAAAAACTTTTTTGACATTTTCTTGAGACGCGGGCTCCTTGGCATTTGCTGTTCTTGCTTCTGCCTTATTATTGAACGTTGTCATATTCCAAAAGACACGTTCTTTCCGCTGAAACACTTTAACAATTTACTTCTAAGAACGAAGAAAATTTAAGAAAAACTAACAACAACTTGTTGAAGACAGCTAAAACTGTTTCCTAACGTATCCTTTGTAAAACTTAAATGCAAGCCTGAATTATTATATCTTCAAAAATCGCTATCATTCGTCAACTAGTTGGAAAAAATTTCCAATAATTATTTTATCTCATTTCTTTTTTGAATCGTTATTCATAATATATATTGAGCATTGCACAAGCAAATACGTAATACGTGATGCACAATGCATAAAAGCTTATTTACGCTGTCACGAATCTACATAGTTTTGGCAGCATTCGTGATTTTGACGATTATTGGATTTAAAAACACATATTTTTCCATACATTTCCAAACTCACTTTTGGAACTTAATATTGACAAAATCACGGATCAAAACAAAAAAAAACAATCGATGAATATGCAATAGATGTCGCTGATTGATATTTATGGGTTTATCACTCTGTTTGACACAATATATCAAAAAAATAAAGTGCACGTACAAATAAATAGAATTCATGCAAACACGAATGCAAAAAAAATCGTTTCAAATTTATTTTCATCGACACTTTTATTTGGCTTTCAAGAGGAATAATGAGATTGTCTTCAATCATAAGATCATCAATACTTAGGCATCCCAATTTTAAGACTGCAATTGCTGAACATGTGTTTCTGCCCGACAAAACCGTCTCTACGCAATGTAAACGGTTGGAAGCATTTCGAAAGCATCAATCATAAATACGTGTTTTCGGGTCAATTTCGGACAATCACATTTAGAGGTAGGACTCAGCTGATGATCGGTAGAGGGTTTTTTATGCATGGTGAAAAGGGGAAATGGATTTAGTTTGGATTTAATTCCAGGACTTTCAATTGTATGATACTGGCACTTGTGAAAAAGAGTACGGAATGAATTTGGAGAGGCTGTGTGATGACTGCCGATAATGGACGGTGTCTGTTGAAATTAGCAAAGTTTAAATTAATTGAAATCCAGGTCTTAGTTTTTAACTGAATCTATGGTCATAGTTTCGGTCAAAGCTTTGCGTACGGTGAGAGGTTACTATTTCGCTGATTAAGTGAAATCAATATGTAAGGAATTAAGTATGAGGTCCCTTCATTAAATTCAGTTCAGAAAACTATATTATCCGAGTAGGTTATTCTGATTTTGCCAATCCAAATCAGTTTAACGGCGCAAAATCTTTTTAATTTTGTCTACAGATGAATTTATTTTGGGGGATAATGGTTTCGAAAGATTGTTCAAATACGTTGAATGTAATTAATTGAAATTTACGAAAAATGCAATTGATTATTTCTTCTGAAATAAACTTTCATATACTTGTACACAAAAATCGATGAAAATTTCTAGTATCTGTTTCATTCACTGGTCATCGCAGCTGCTTGGCTGATCGTCTTGGTCACGTTTTGCAAATCTTAGTCTTTTTATCTACGTTTCCAGTAATTGAAATAAACTGTACAATGCTTGAAAGATTATATTCTGACAATTTTAGCCTATTTTAGATACCATCATGATTTCAAATAGCAAATGGGAAACACTGAATTGATTTCAGCTCTTCTTTCAAATTTCAACTTCAAACTTCAGATGTACATAGAGAATCTGCTTTTCATTGTACAAGTTTTAATCCATTCTTGCCAGCATTTTATTTGTGACATTGTTATTCCAGGCAATTGCTTCTATTGTTTGTGTAGAAAATCTCATTATTATTGTCTCATATCAAGAATAGGGTCTAAAAAATAAAAAAATCTGTGAATGTCCTTTGAAATCTCACTTCACTGATAATTCAAAACAACTTCCTTTCAATCGAGAAATGCCATATTGGCATTATTTCTCCAAATGTATTCAATAACAATTCGAAAACCTTGAATGTGCACTTTTCAAAACATTTTCCGGGCCGTTCAACTGGAAAAAGTGCCGACACTTATCGGGACAATAAACAAAAGTAAATAAACATCAGCAGAGCTGCGCATCCTAATGGTATCCTTCAAAACTACAAAGCATTCATCGATGATGGTAAATTTTTCGTACGAAAAAAGTGTGTAATAAAAATCAAGATAGAATTTTCTTTTGTTGTTTCCAATATGGACGAACGTACGTACGTTTGATACGGAATTCATCGCATCCATGCTTAATAGATTGGAAATAATTGGGTTTGCGGAATTTCGGGATACAAATTTAATTTTCTCATTCGCTTCAATGGACGTTAGTGAGTGAATCAAGGTGAATGGTCAACTAAAGCAAATGGACTGAAGCTGAGGTGCATGAAATGGAAGCAATGTACATGTATTTTCAAAGATAGTTTTGGTCAAACAACTTTACTTAGATGTGCTTTTCCAACAGTTGCTTGGAAAATTTGAAGATGCTTTTGGAGGAACATTATACATGTTCCGAATTTATTTGGATTTTTTTTGACAGTAGTTACAGGGCTACAACGTATAAAAAGTTTTTGCTAATATTACTCCTGATGATATTCTATACCGACGAACACAAACTCAGTTATCATTTATGATAAAAATGTGTCTACGATTGTCTTTTTAAATTACCAACGAATAAATGATTTCGATGAAAGCTAGTAACTATAGTTGATAACTTACAAGCAAATCAAACACTTGTTCACTATTCTTTTCATTGTATAAAAACTTGAATGATTTAACTGGAAAACCTCTATTCCGATGCACCACTCATTTCTCACAGCTTTTTCCCCCAAAATCGGCATTCATTTATTTTTTGTCAAGGAAATCTTTCGTTCTACACGATGATATCAAAAACCATTATCGCACAAAAGCATTTGCGCTTTCTTTTCTTTGAGATTCTTCAAGATAATGCTTGAATTTCCCGATTTCCAGAAAAAAGACTCGAAAAAAGGCTTAGTACAACGTTCTCAGTAAAATGATCTGTTGCGTCCTTTTCTTTGATTTGTTTGCGCCCATTGGAGTGTATTTTTCTGTAATCGCATTAACGAACGGAATTTCTGACAAAGACTGAAAAAGAACGAAGTAGCTCATGCCCTTATTAGAATCGTGACTACGCTCTTTTCCTATATAAACCGTTTAGGGTCATTAGGTATCCGTGGCATCATTTGGGAGTGGCATTCGGTTTCTTCAATTAGCGTAAGAATATACTTATTCATACAATAACGGAATGTCTTTTTATTTTGTTTGCGGATAGCTTTTTTGAATGAACGCAAGAATATCTTGATGTCGTCTTATGCATTCTCATTCCTTCATCATCATCTTAAGATGATTAAGGGGAAATGTAGAGCCTGAAAGAAAATGTTTCCATTGAGAAGTAGTTTGTAAGATTGAAATTGGAAGGCAAGTATGATCGATTTAAACGGCTTTGGAAAAACTTACAGTAATGTACTAGCTTTCTTTTATAGCGTCTGTCTGTTCCACTGTCTGGATAATTGTCTATAGCAAGAGTTTGTTAGAATCTTGAATCCAAATCGACTAAATTTTCTAAAACTTTGTTTAATTCTTTGCTTTTGATACTTCTCTTAGTATCTCTAAGTCAGAACTTTGCCACATACATACATTAGGATAAACATATTTAAGGGGTTACACCACAGTAAAAAGCGAAAACTTAACGTTTTTTCTTCGATTTTCTTTTAAAGTGGAAGGAAAAGTAAAAGGGTAATTCTTTTTAAGGATGTTATTCAACATGTTTTGATGTTTAAAAAAATTGCTTAGTTACAAATATTACAAAATGGCTGCCCAATAGCCACTTCTGCCGAACGGTGTTTTTTGGAGGGGCTCCGCGGCACGCAGTAGAAGTGCACCAAAAATTAATCTGGAACAAAATATTTTTTTTCTTAAACTACATTAGTATAGCTATAGTATTATGTGAGAGATTTGCAAATATTCATTTTTGTTAGATTGGCAAGCATGTGAGCAGGTGTTGTATTTACCGCAGGTAGTCGTTTCGGGGCAGTCGGTAAGGGTCGAGGAAGAGCTCGAAAATTCAATGAAAACGATTTCTAGCCGATGTAACACCACGTGTCTCTTATTTTAGCGGGTTCAAATTTTTTTTAAGTCAATAAAAATAAAATCAAATCAAATTTTTTTTAAGTCAATAAAAATAAAATCGATTTTTAACTTCCCAGTGGGAAGTTATTGTGATGGGTTCGATTTCGCGAAACCCCAATTTTGACATATCTCTGCGTTTTAAGGTCTCTAGAATCCAAATCCATCGTTTTTAGAGAGATGTCTGTGAGTGTGTATGTACATATGTGCGGATCTGCGTATGTGCGGATGTGCGTTCGGAATTATTTTTCGTCTCGATTATCTCAATAACCAAAGATCACATTGACGTGAGACTGGTTTCATTCGACGCGTAATTACGTAACTTAGAACTGAATGAGTTTTCAGCAAAATCGGTTTAGCCGTTTTTTATTGAGGATAAAAAACTGAAAAAATTGCTTAATTTTAAAACTGTTGAAACGCACTATGTAAAAAAAATAATTTGAAATAAAATCAAGATTATTTTTTAAATTCCAAACTGATTTTATCATGTTTCGGAGAATGAGAGGAGATACGCTAATGCAGTTAATGATGGATATTGTTATAACTAATTTAATATTGGATTTAGGATCTGGGGGATTTAGGATATGGGGGATTTCAGATCTGAGGGATGTAGGATATGGGGGATTTTGGATTTGGGGAATTTTTGATATGGGGGATTTAGGATATGGGGATTTTGGATCTGGAGGATTTAGGATCTGGGGCATTAAGGATCTGGGGTATTTAGGATATGGGAAATTTCGGATCTGGGGGATTTAGGATATGGGGGATTCAGGATATGGGGGATTCAGGATATGGGGGATTTTGGATCTGAGGAATTTTGGGGGGGATTTAGGATATGGGAAATTTAGAATCTGGAGGATTTTGGATACGGGGGATTTAGGATATGGGGGATTTAGGATATGGAGGATTTTTCGTTTGGGGTATTTAGGATCTGGAGGATTTTTGATCTGAGGTGTTTAGGATATGGGGGATTCACAATCTGGGGGATTAGGATCTGGGGGATTTTGGATATGGGGGATTTAGGATTCGGGGGATTTAGGATCTGTGAGGTTTTTGATATAGGGGATTTAGGATCTGGGGGATTTTGGATCTAGTCGAGACTTTGGTAGATGACGAGGGCGGAGACGTTTTCCACTATCAAATGGCTTTTATGGCTAAAAAAAAATTAATAAAAATTATAATATTTCAGAATAATAATAGAATATAGAAACATAAATAATAAAACAAATCATAGTTTCTTTATTCACCCCACTGAAAAGTTAATCTTGTGGACCATAAAGGTCACACCTAGGCCACATTTTTTGATATTTCTACTATGGTGTCACACCTTAGCTCAACGTTAAAACAAAAAGTGTGTTTTTAGAGTTATTCTTGTCCTGAAAAGTATGGTTGAATGGTGCATTATATGATCCAAATTAATTCTTCCAGATAAATTACACTTAAATGTTATGTACCAGTGTGCCGCAAAAGGTCGATGCAACTGGAAAATCATTGAAACTTCTACACCTTGTTAAGTTCACTTTTTCGTCCGTTTTTAGCTCCAGTTCGGGTTATCTCATTCAACGTTCAGCTAGGAAGAAGAACGTGAAAGTGAAAAAAATAATGGACACGACATATTTCTGCACCGGGATAGTTCCAGCAATGAACCTCGCAAAGAAAATTTGAAATATTCATAATGGGTGCGTCAATGAATACCCTCTAGTTGAAATTTTATCTGAATTTTGAATACCTTATAAAACGACTACTTAAATCCAAAGAACCAGAGCTATTCATTATTATATATCCCTTTCTTGGCCACCTGCCACCATCAAATGGAGTTAATCCACTACGTTTATTTTTCCTGTGTTAGACCATTTCCCGACAGTTATCAGCTAGTGATCTTATTTGACGTTTACCGTTATCCAGCTAGACTGTTTCTCAACAGCAATCTTTAACATGGAACCGAAACTTGGACTCTGCGGTGAGTATTGCGGATCTAGCGATGATAAAATTGTACGGTAGTGGAAGATAGTATTCATCCGAAGAAATGGTTCCTCAATGCTTTCATTAGAAATGACGCCTAGATCAAGTCTGCATCACATCGTGACACGCATAAGTTGGTAAACGCAGTAAGCACTATCGAAAATTACACGGAAGCTGAAATTCGAGTGGATGAATAACATATCCATGGAATGTTTGACTATTTTCTTCTAGGATTTATAAATAGCAGAAATAAAACCAGAAATATTCTCAACAAATTTCTTTAAAAAACATACTAAACTTTAATATCGCCTCGAAAATTTTCGGCCGTGTCTGTAAATCAAAACAACGCAGTTTCAGGCCGCTACCATAGCTACCCTTCGCATTAAATTTCATCGAAACCCCAATAACATAAGAGGTCTTCAACGGCACCTAGCGAATATTTCGATTCGCATAAAATTACAATCTGCTCTGTCTGTTTTATTGGTGATTAAAATGAAAAATTAAGTGGAAATGGCTTGAAGGCAGCTTGTCCTTTCCCAGCCTTACGCATCCTCAACCGCTTCCTCGAAATTGGGTTATTAAGTTGAAATACTACACGCGAAGAATATTTTCTTCGGAATATTTCCGAAACGATGCTCACGTCGATATCGATTTCATGGTGGCGAATGGTCTTGTTGATTGCTTTCACGAGAAGAATTTCCATAAATTCGATAATTGGCACCTGCAAGAGTTATTTGAGATGTAACATTTCAGTGTGCTAACTGCCAGCTATAAAGTATGTCTGAAATGGATTTTTGCGGGCAATGAAATGTGTATCGAGGGAAATGTGCTTCAAATGAGCGGGAAAAGCGTAGATATTTGTAATTTTGGTTGGTGGGCTTACGTTAAAAACTCAGCATAAAATTTCATACGATTTTGTTTCACATTTTTGCTATCGAAACAACATTCACAAATTATCCTGCCAATATAATCGAATTGATAAAATCTTTTGAAATAATAAAACAACGGAGACTTCGATATGCTAACATGGGTTACGTCACATTCAAATATTCACTCATAAAGGTTTGAATGGAACCAACTTTCAAATTTTCTGGAACATACTGCGATTTTTATTTACAATTTTTTAAATTAAACGATCATTTTGATAAATTATTCTTTATGTCTATATTTAAAATTAGTCTTCATTATCTGTAACTACATTACATTTTTAGCGATGAGCCTCATTTCTTACTTGATGAGTTCGAAAATAAGCAAAATTGAGGATAATCTTCGAAAGTCATTTGGAAGACACTACATCCTAAAAATACACTGCATGGTGCGGTTTGCATGCCGGCGGTATAGTTGGTCCTTTCTTTTTAAACCTGAAGATGGAACCAACGTTACCGTTAAAAGCGATCGCTTTCGATAAAATGAATTGATTTGAATTTTTTAATTCCTATATAGGGTGTGAAACTTTTACTTTATTGAACCGAACCTTTGGTGAACGAATCACCTAAAAAAATGGACATGTAAGCTGGTCGCCCAGAACATATGATTTGACTCCATTTAACTACTTTTTGCGGAGGTACGTCTGATTAACTGATGAAGCAGCAATTATTGATGACTAAGAAGTCAACATTCCACGCGTTATTGGTGAAATAAGGCCTTCTATGCTGGAAAAGTGGTGGGAAGTTGGTCCGGAAGAATTTTCTTCTTACAAGGCACTCGTGGTGGTCGCCTAAAATTATTTTTAAACATCAAATGCCATGAAATTTGCAGCTTAAGGGGTCTACCCTTTTTATAATTTTCAAAAAATAATCGATGTTTTATTGCATCTTGGGAAAGTTTACATGTACAGAAATATCATATTAAAATTTTATAAACATCGGAGCAATTTAACTGTATTTTTGGGTAACTTTCACTTTGTCACCCGTGCGAGATTATTCATTCAAAAAAACCTTAACCGCGTTTTTCTCGAAACAACGTTTTTCGACGCCGCGTTGATGAAATCTCGGGAACTACTGAATCGATTCTCATCAAATTTTTACCAAACATTCTTAATGACAGCTTTATCGCGAATAGGAGGTTTTTCGAAAACTTTGATTAAAAATAATTTTTTGGGCCAGAAACGGTGATAAAAATCATGTTATTTTCGTAATTTTTCGAAAAATGTCCGCCATTTTTTCAATTTTTCAAAAATAAAAATCGCTCCAATCACGCTATAGCTATTAACAACCTAAAACTATTTGAATTTTTTTTGTTTCAGACTAATCATCTCGAAAATTTCATCAACGTCGCACACCCCTCTCGCTTTTTCGATATTTTTTCAACCGGCATTTTCGCTGATAAAAACTCGCATAAATGATTTTTTTTTGGATATTTCGAGAATGTATTTATTAAGTGTAACCACTTTTGTATCAATATTTATAATTCAAACTTATCTATAAAAAAATATTAAAAATGACCCATTTTTACACTGCTAATAGAGGGTAGACCCCTTAAAAAAGCCAAAAAATCACCAGTAGAATAACTAACCTGTGTCTTGTTTGTTTAAAAAGTCCTGCTTTTAAAAAACACCCATTGAATACTGTTTTTCCAGAATTATGTTAAAATCATCGACATTTTGCAGACTTTTTCAATTGCATTATATCGATTTTTACTGAGGTTTCGGATCAAATTTAATAAAGACCTTGAATAATATAAGAAATATGATAGTCTTACACTTCAACAAAAAAAGCAAGAAAATTAACAATATTACAAAATATTGATGGTTTAAAAATTTGTTTTCTAACAAAAATCACATGCACTTTTTATTACTATAGGTTTCAGCAATTTAAAACTATTTTTTTCATGTCTAAAGCAATGGAAAAAAAATTCTTTACCTTTTCTCATAAATATCTCCGAAAAATAGTTTTAGTATAAAACATTGTGTTAAAGATTTCTTTGAAAAAATAGTTTAAACATTTACTGCGCACGAAATTTCAATCGAATTATAATTTCTGAAGAAAACTTATCAGAATGATATTCATGATTACCGTTTGGTAGTAATTCCTAAGAATTTTCTGAGTCATTTTACTCGAAGAAATATGCAGCCTACATTATTATGAAAAACATCAAGTAGAATCTGCTCTCCAGCTAAGAAAGATATTCATGTGTTTATGAATCTCCATATATTTAGATACCGCATTTTGCAAATGAAATACTATTAATTACTTTCTACTTATTGCAAAACGAAACCATATTTTTTCTATAAAAATAGAATATTAAAAAAAAATCCATCAAAACTGTATTGCGAACTTTCACGTTTCAATGAAATTAAGAAAAAATACGTTTCTCTTCACGTAAACACAAAATTGACATGTAAATAGAGAAATATGTAAGTGCCACAACAAAATTTTGTGTCAGCAATTCAAAAAAGTGCAGTGATTGTTTTTTGGATTCGACAATGAATTTCTTAAGCCGCTAAAGGAAAAAGTTATGACGCACTTAACATTTGCCATTGGCATACTTCACATTTTCAATGAAAAAAATTTTGGAACTATTTTTATCCATTGAACTGTCCCTTCCCTGAGTTAATAGGGTCAACTTATCATAGTTGTAAACTTTACTTCACTTTGCTCGCAACATGTTTATTTTCTCACCATCTACGCTTCATTCTTGGTTCTTTTTGATTAAGAAGAAAATTTCAGGCAAAGTAGGCCATCGTTATATTAATAATCAATTTGAATTATTTTTGCATTATGTGAAAACAAATTTAATCCTTCTAATTGCAACACAAACAAACCGAAAATTTTATTGATGTTTCTGACGATAGGTATTTTATGTCTTATTTTCCTGGATTAATACTCAATTTTTCACTTATTAACCCATTCCCCTACCAATTATTGAATTTCAAAGAAACGTGCGTATGCTGACTAATTTATTTTAGCTCAAATTTGTGCGCTTAGTTCTAAAGAAATAACGCTTACATATTTCCTTTTCAACCGATGTATTTCTTAAAATATGCGTGCTGGTTTGTTTGCTTTGAAACGTATATTTAAAATAATGATAATAATAACAACCAAAAAAAAACAAAGATATCCTTCTCAGGCATTGATCAAATTAAAAATAAAGAAATACGTATTATATTATAAAATGTAAATTAATTTGAATGGAATCATTGAAATATCTATATATGAACCTTTCCAAAATGACTATTTTTGAATAATTATTATCTGAAGATAATATTTCTGAAGTTTGTGGTATTTTATAAAGAACTAAGGTCTCACTACATTTATTGTGATTGGCGCATACATGGCACCTTTTCGAAGGATTCTATATTGTCCTTGTTGGTGGAACGCGATCCGAAAAATAACCCCAATTTATGACTTGCCGCCTTATTCATTTAGCATTTTATGAGGGACGTCCTCAAGTGCTGTAATCGGATAAAACTACTTATGACAGTAGCTACTCTGCGATGTCAAGGCGAAAATTCGTAAGAAGTGACTTTTTGCCGTGTATTTTCTAATGTAAGACATTGACATTAAGCGGTACAATATCCACCATACAGAAAAAACATTTTATTGCATCCTCCCACGAACTTCCGCATGATTGGAAAACATGCCAAAAACTGGAATTACTATTTCCTTAACATATTCAATAACACGTGCGATTTTTACTACTTCTTGTACACCTCCACCTTTCATATATTTTTCTTCGAGTTTTTCATATACATACTGTTATACTTTCTTTGCTATCTACATCACTCACACTTTCAGTTTTCCAGGATTTGTCATTTTCACGTTCAAATTTATCTGATCCTTCTTTTTCACTGATCTTCGCTTTCACAAAAAAAAAGTTTTTTACACATACAGCCGGTCACAGCTTAATATTAATGATGTGAGTACTTAAAACGATGAAAATGCTTAAGAACTGCTGCAATATGAATAGTCCATTTATAGAAACATAAAAATTATTTCAGTTTATTGTCTTATATGTCAATTCCATTAAGAAACAGTACAAAATGACTTCATTTAACAAGAAAAAAATTAAATTCATTTAAAACGCACAAAATCACCTAACAGCTTAAATGATGCTAAAGTCTTTAATACCAGTTAGAACGATTTTTGATTTTTCAAAATTTACTTCTAATGCTTTGTGGGATAACCCAATTGATTTAAAGCCACCTTGAGACGATCTGGCATTGAATGCAGCTTTTTTGTGTTCTCAGACGAAATGACGTCCCATTTCTGTTGTAGTGCCCTTTTATGGTCGTCCTTGTTGCTTATTCGATGTTTTCTGGTTCCCTCTTCCAGTTTGGACTATAAATGTTCAATGACTTTTAGATCCGGTGACTGAGCAGGTGTTTTATTTTGGTGCAAACAATTCCAAATCAACCACGTTCGTTCATTGTTCTCGTAAAGACGGAAATTGTCCTTTATGCTCAATTTTTCGCACTCTGCAGTAAATTGGCCTTCAACATGTTCAAATAATACAATTCGTCAAGGGTGCTCTCAATGAACACCAAGTTTCTTACACCTGAAGACGACAAACCAAACCAGAACATGACCATCATGTATGTTTAATTAATTTGCAGTTGATATATGAAAAAGACACTATCTAGGAGAGGCTCAGGTTATGGAATCACAGATTAGAGCGCAACACTCCTCCGTTTTTGAGAGAAACGTCCTTAAAGTTTTTAGCGTTGCTAATGGATTATTAAGTTTTCACAACTGGCAGAAGCGGTGCAGTGTAGGTAGCAGAGCTACTAGCTCGCGATCATGGGGTCGTGTGTTCGATCTCCGGTTGGGGTATTGTTTTTCTTTTTGAATAATTGTCGTCGTCGTGTGTTCGATCACCGGTGGGTACTGTTGTTTTCAATATTCGTGGATGTAATTATTTTAAGGTAAATCAGCAATGTTCAACTGCAAAAACATTTATTTAGAGAAATCAGCAAATTGTTCGTTCATTTATATTTGCAAATTATACAAGAAACTCATTGTTGAACGGATAGAGTCTTAAAAACTGTTGTAATCGAAGCAAAATCATAGCTAATGGTAAGATCATCCTTTGTTCCTCGAATCAACCCTGCTTCCTCTTCGTGTCTCAAAGCCAAGTCGGCAGAAAGCAATAAACCAGGGTGGCGCCCAACGTGGCCATGAATGCTATGGTGTTGAATAATTGACCACCATAACATTTATGACTCGATACAATGGGCGCCACCTTGGTTTATTGCTTTTTCCGACTTGGCTTTGAGACACGAAGAGGAAGCAGGGTTGATTCGAGAAACAAAGTATGATCCTACCATTAGCTATGATTTTGCTTCGATTACGCCAGTTTTTAAGACTCTATCCGTTCAACAATGAGTTTCTTGTATAATTTGCATATATAAATAATGGAACAATTTGCTAAAAATAAATGTTTTTGCAGTTGAACATTGCTGATTTACCTTAATCTAATTACATCCACGAATATTCAAAAGAACAGTACCCACCGGTGATCGAACACACGACGACGACAATTATTCAAAAAGAAAATCAATACTCCGACCGGGGATCGAACACACGACCCCTTGATTGCGTGCTAGTAGCCCTGCTACCTACACTGCACCGCTTCTGCCAGTTGTGAATATAATATTTTAAGGATCGAATATCCTTGACGTCTTCTACTTATGTGCCAAATTTCGTCCAAATCTGTGATTCCATAACCTGAGCCTCTCCTAGTAAGTTTAATAATGTTTATTATTTATTTGCTTTTTTTTCATATAAAAACTTAAACAAAGGATTTCCTCACTTTATTGCTAAGAAAATTCAACACTTTGAAATCGCAAAATAAACAACTAAGCAACAACAGCTATTTTCATTCGATAAATATTTGGTACAAAACGAAAATTTCAGGAAAAGTAGAAAATGTGGTAGACTGAAGGAAGGAAAAGATCATATAAACATCAAGACATTTTTCAATTCATGTCGTTAGAAATTTAAGTGGTTTTTAACCATTTAAATGTGTGGTGGGAGTACGCCGTCAAAATGGATTTTGGTACAAAACATCAATGCGGGCGATACATGTCATTTCCACGGAATGGGTTAACAAATTTTTCTGAATTGACAATGGCATATTTTCATTGTTACTCCCAACAATTGCGAATTTTCTCTGCTATCATATCACGCCCACATATATTGTCAAAACCAAATCAAATTTCTGTCCTCCGAAGATATAACCTAAGCCCCGAAGTGCTGAGATAAAACAATAATGTCTATCAAAGCTTTCAGGACATATGCTTTTCTTAATTATTTTTATGACGCATAACATGAAAAGGCTTTTATTTTGCTAGAATTCATCTAGTCGATGTCCTTATTTGAGCCCGCTCACTGCCACCCGTACAACTAGACCATCAAAAATGTAATCCATCTGTTTTCCATGCCATCAAACTTCTAAATTAACCATGCGCCCGACTCTCGTGCTGATGGTCTAATAATCCACCCTCATTCCCAAAACCAACCCCCACAAAAGCGGAAATGTTTTCCGTATCTTTTCCTGTTTCCGTCCTCCATTTACGGTCCTGATGTAGTATAGCAACACTTTTATGTATTTTTAAATTCTTGTTAATCTTTCGATTGCAGGTGAACATCAGCAACACATGGACGTTGCCCCAGGATGGCTTTGCATTGTTCTACCGCTTCTTCCGGGACAAAATTTCATGGTTCGAGGCGGACGCCGTGTGCCAGTTTCATCATGCTAATCTAGTCACAGGTTGGGATTATGAGATTTTCTACACGTAGCGCTAGAGTTATCCTTGTTCTTTGTAAAGCATGCCCCCAACAGATAAAGTTCGGTCCGAAACGGGAGCCCAGGCGGCCGTTTCGTTTAAATCCCGAAAGTGGATTGAACCCGGGGATGACGTTGCCCTCATATTTATGATGGCGAAATAATATCTTCGATGCTTAATATTGTAGCACACTTTGATGATGGGATCCGGTCTTAATTAAGCTGGGTTACGCTTAATGCTTGTGAAAATTGCTGATTTTCAGAGAATCAGGGTGCAAATAATTTAATATAGCTGAACTTATTAAACGCATCGAATTACGGTAGAGTAAGATTGGGTTAAACTCATGGCAGTGTAAGTGTAGCAAACTAAGCGGCTGAGTTAGTATTTCTAGACTTTATTTATTTTTAACGTTCAGGACTACTGGAGGATCATGGCTATATTAAATTAAATCAAGCATAAATTTTCATTTTCAATATAATCTTTGTTTGGAAAATATTCTACATATTTTTGATGGCCCATCCTTATTACGATGATTTTTGAATGGCACCGCTTCGTAGGAATTGTTTGAATCGTTTCGAAGCAATTGACAGTTTCAACGTTATATCCATGACAAAAACTCAAATTGAGTGGTGTCGATTTTTCTGAAAGAAAAAAAGTATCCTTGCTACAATATCCGTTCATAAAATTTAGAAATGGATCACTTTTTTAGTTACTGTGAAATGAACTATCTCACGTGTTGTGGATCCTTTTTTAAACTTCCTTATCATGTAGTAGAAGCTTTTCAAATTTTCCTTGGCATTTTTTACACTTGCTATTTTCAACTACCTATTTTTGTACGAACAAATTCAGCATTAATTTTATAAAAAGTGCAGTAAAATTAATGACTACTTTTGGTTTAAACATTTTTGTTTTCACAGCTAGAATCGATTTTGAAATTCTTGACTGAGACTTCAATTATAGAATGCAGTGAGCTCTAAAACACATGAAAGGACGGTTCAATTTCATTCTTTCGGTTTTTATATGACAGTGAACCATAAGACAAATATTACCATATCCTAAACTAAGCCAAAAGGATGAACGCTTACAATATCCACAAAAGCACCTGTGTCGATGATAGATAAATTTCAATCATGTTATTCTCGATATGGGCTCCAGAAAACTAATCTCTCCGCCTTCATAACATTTTGCAAGGCTTCAGTCCCGGGCATCGTGGCTTGGATCTTCACCTTAAGGGCGCTTTCAAATATTATGTTTATGATGTTTCATACTAAACTCATGCAAGGATATAACAATTGAAATTTATGGCATGTTGGCTTGTGGGAATGTGTTGGTAGATTGTTAATATTGGATCTTTTGCTTTTGGGACGAGCACATTCCATGTAAGGTAAATGTTACATCATGAAAGCGGGAATACTGAAGGACCAACATAAATGAAATGTTGGAAACTTGGAGTCTCGCTCCATTACAAGCTGCAAATTAACTCACTAGTTCTACGGTAATGTAAGTACTTTGTAATCACGAGGATACCGTCCCGAGTCTGAGCTATTCCCACACGCCATTGTGTGGTACTAGTACGACCAAGTTGCATGCCAAGTCCTTGTTTCTGACTATGAATCGCCAGATTACCACCCTCAGAATATCATCAGGCCAATTGATACATGCATGCATGCACATATCTATTGCTACGGTCCAACTGTCATTATGGTGTCTTGTAATGAAGTGTTGCTGTCTGGTTTTGTTTCAGTTGACAATGGCCAACAATTCGATGCGGCTCGAGAGTTCCTCAAGGTGTTGGATGTAACAGATACAGTGTGGATTGGCCTAATGAGACCTCAAAACTCGGAACGCTTTACATGGTCGTAAGTATCTACTTAATTGACATTTAGTATGGCAGAGAATACATCAGAGTTATGATTTTATGCTTATGTTGTGACTATGTTGTTGTAGAGTTCATCTATATCGATTGTGTTATAAATATTCATTGGATGTTAAAATAGGTTAAGAAGTAAATTTCAGTATTTAATTTCGATTCCATTACGGTTTCTGATGTAATCTTTGTTTTTGACCATTTATTACATCACTTGTTTATAAATAATTACACATTAAATGCGTTTAAAAAATTGTCAATGCTTTTTAACCCTTTCTGTCCCATGGTAGCCATATGGCAACCAAAATAAAGTCTGAGTAATTGGTCCTTTTAAAATGGAATTTTCCAAAAACTTGTACATTTGAACCCTTATCTTTTAAACAACACATTTTGTTTGTAGGCAGCCTCTGTCTCCAGGTAGAATTAGCCATTCTTAGTAAAGACTTTAGAGTAATTATTTGTAGGCATTTTTGATAATTTGGGACAGAAAGGGTTAATACCTATATTTTGTATTAACTAATCAGAGACACTATTTTCAAGCTTGAAGTCTGAGCATCTTTCTCGCATCTTGGGATTCTATTTGATGGCTAGAAAATCCTTAAATTTCCAATACAGTTTGCCGTATTATTATTAGATAAGATTAATATGTGAACTTCCAAAGAAACAGCAAATTTTATTATGAAGCTAAAATAGTTTGAATTTTTGTAGAATGTTTGATTCCGGTGCTAAATTAAAAGAAAAATATTCTTAAATATTTCATCTCTCAGTTCTTACATAATGATATTGGAGTTCCATTACGACGTATGTGTATTGACGATTCAAAGAGTAAAAAAAAAATTTTAAAATTAAATTAAATTTAAGTGATTACACTTTCACCCGAAATAAAATTACTTAAATTATTCTTATTAAGGGGTAACACCACAGTAAGCGGTTCAAAAAATCCAATTTTTTTATAGCTCTAAACGAACCTTTCTATATTCAAAAATAGTATTCTTCTCGTTATATAGCTGAAAAAAATTTTAACGTCAAATTCTCGATTTTCCGGCAACGTCTACAGCACGCACTAAGCACATATCTTACCGCCCTCTGCGCGCCCGTTGTCATCTCTTATATATTAGTGTTACTGGTTGAAATTATGATTGGGCATGTTACCTTTGGAGCATAGAGCTCATAGTTTCACAGAAGACCACCATGGATGGCCAAATGTATGGTGCAGGCATCGCTGATTAAATGTACATACAACATTTTTATGATTTAAATGCACATAAAACTTTAAACACGTTTTTCTCAAAACTACTTTTTTCGAGTTGGGCAAAATCATAACTCGAAAACGATTGCTCCGATCAGTTTCAAACTTTTTTTGTAGCTTTGTAAATGCAATATCTTGAGCATCACGTAGCAGTTTTTTGATTGGATGTAAATGTTTTTTTATAAACAAATATACACAATTACAAACAATTATCAACAATTACAAAAAATTCAAAAGTGCGCCATTTCTACAAAAATCAGTTTAACTACAAATGCCTACGTGATTCTATAGCTAATTATATGTGAATAATGAACTTTATTTCCTTTTTATTCCTGGTCTTATCGTTTGCGCTAAATCTTTTCGCCAGTTTATCAATTAAAAAAAGGCTTATTTGAAGATTGGCGCTATCGCCACCATTTTGTATGAAAATGATAATAATTTTTTTTTCTCATACTTCAATGTGTGCTCAATAAAGTCCTTTAACGGAAATTTCCTATTCCCGTTCCAGGATTCCAAAAAAATTGTCAAAACAAGCCTTATTTTTCGACCGTTACAGTGGTGTTACCCCTTAAGCAATGATATTTAAGTCATGGTATTTGATTCAATCAAAAGAAGAACCTTTTAAAAACAATACACCATCATATTTTAGATACTAAATTCCTTAGCGCAATATTTAATTGGATCGCAGTCACTGTTTTCAATCTCAGATTCAAGTAGTAATGTTATTGTGTACTCTTAATTAAATTATTTGACTTGCAATCAGACTTCTGCTGGACTTAAATTGTTTCCCATGGTATTCTAAACCAGTGTCACTCAATTGTATTCTTCTCGTGGTACATTTTTGAAAGTGAAAAAAATTCGCGCAACAACCAACCAATCTTCGAAGCAGAAATTTTTAAGCTAAATAAGCAGAACAAGGAATAGTTTTAAATTTTTTTTAGTTTTCCTCGATTTCACTAATAATTACCAACGGAAAGAAATTTACAACAAATAACGCTGTTAAAATGGTTTTCAGATCGTATGACTTTTTTCACGTTGCATCACTTTTTAGTCTACTCCTTTAAAAATTCAATTTCAATAGCGATAATTTTCTCATATGAAAGGAAACCTATGTAATGTTCTTTTAAAAGTAGTTGTGAATCTGTGTATTATATGAAGACTTCTTCTTCTTCATAAATACATATACGGAAAGAATCATTTAACCTTAGTACGAAAAAAATGATTTTTTTGAAGGTAATTGTCTCCCTACTGTCCATGTTTCACGTTCTCTTTGATTATACTTCCAAACATCTCATGATGTTTTACTGCCAACCTGACGAAATTATTGCGTCAAATGTTGACTCCTTAAGTAGAACTTTTAACATATAACAAATCAGGAAAACCAAAAAATCAATCTTCCGTTGTTTGTTAAACAAATCTGCAACTTTTTACGTAGGAAAGAAGTTCTAAATATTCAAAACCTTGTATCTTCCAATTTCAATATATAAACTTTTTAAGGTAAATATGTCGAATTCTTCCGGCTAACTTTGTTTTGTGATGATTTCTTTTGGTTGGTTTTCAAAATAGTTCAGGATTTCAAGTGACACGAAGTTGACAGTCAGAGTAAAAGGTTAATGTAAAGGACTTATTATTTGGTATGTCGTAAACCCGTAAAACTTTTATGTTTTTTTGAATGTTTCTTCAAATTTATAGAGCATGTATATTAGATCCAATAAACAATTTGGGTGTCTAGAGTGTTAAGCGTCACAGTAATTTGAAGTAGAAACAATATTGAAAAATTAATTCGAAGTTTTGTTAGAAAATTTATGTGAAAAAACTTGTAACCTCTACAGAATCTTGGTTTTAATAAATATTTACCCTATTTTGATACTGCATAATCTTCAAGTTGTATTCATTTATTCATCGTTTCTGAACTCTATCAAAAGGTAACATTAAATACAATTTATCACTTGAAAGTAATCCTTAAATAAGCTCAATTAATATCATGAAAAAAGAGTAAATACCAAATTCTAAAATAATTTCTCTTAATACAATTCATCGTACAATGTACAAATATTGCATTTTGCTTCAAATAGTGTAGATATAGGGCCAGCACTTTCTTCTTTACACTTGCTTCATTTTCAAATCAACCCTAACTGCAAAACAACAAGGTCCCATTAGTTCGAAAAACAAATAAACCTTTAAATTCAGGAAATAATTTCGCTTCACAATCATTTTCAAGTTACGGACAACTTCCTTTCATTTAACCGAGCACCCTGCTTCGTCTTGCTTTGAAAGCGAAAATCACTTTAACCGCTCCTTTTTTCCATGTTTGCTACTAGCCAAGGCTATTTCTAAGAAGAACTGATTTCCATACCAGAATTACATCCTCTATATTTGCGAGCTTCCCTTTCACTGCGAGCACAAAAGCTTTATTCACACGAAACAAATGCAAAGATTTTTTTTATTCCACTCGTATCCTGGCAAGCAATGCCTTTGAGCGGAGCGAGCCAGAACGTGCACGGAATAGCTCCTAAGGACAAAGTTAAAAGGGTTTTCCTCCCGTAAAGTCAACCAAGTACAGAGTCTCTTTGTAAATATACTGAATTGAATACGAACCAAGCGCTCTAAACGGTCGTAGCTCGCAACCTTTTTGGTTTGGTTGCTTTGTATGGAGCCAGCTAAGATAAATGGGTCATTTTAGCAAAGCTTAGCAACAGATTTTTGCAGTGTGGTTTCCAATGAGTGATTTCTCTGTTGGCTTTCCACTTGCAATTTGCTTACTCCATCAAATAAGCCGTAAACTGTTTAGAAGTCCAAGCTCAAAAATCAAGTTTCAATAGTTTCTAGAACTCTTTCTAGCAACCACTGGTTTAGCATTTGAACCTACTCTGAACTTGAGCTCCACGCCTCCGTTTTTCTAGGAATGATGAATCAGAAGTAGAACTAGCTAGGAAGCATGTTATTTACGTGATATTGTATTTAGATACTCACTAGCTATTTTAGAGCGGATGTTTTTGACAAGAGAAAAGGATATGAAAGGATATGAAAAACACTCAGGCAGCCTCTACACTTTTCCTATTCAACAGAAATTCGAAGCCGTTAGCATCAACGTCCGGCTACTGGGCGGAATCATTGCCACTTATTGAGTCACCTCTTTGCGCTGTGATTGATCCTGTTAGGGACTTCCGATGGCACGCCCTGAGATGCGGAGGACCGGAAACGGCATCCTTTCTATGCGAGATGAATGGTAATATAGCACAACATAAGCTTAACAATGGAGGAACTGATCATCTAATTTGATTTTGATTTGGTACATGTCCTTTTTCAGTGCCAAGCTGGGCGTTGGAGTGCACAATTCCAGGCATGTCAAATTTGACTACCCAATATATGGCGGATAATGGAAGCGTGGAGTTGACAAGGGATTGTGGTGATGACGAGATTATTCATCAAATTTGTAAAGGAAAACAGGTAAAAAACAAGGATTAACATGATTTTGATGGAGGTATTTGTTTATGAGTACATGCACGCTCCATATTGATACGATTTTTGTTTTATTTAAAATTTACATAAGGAAGCGTGTAAGATCTCACAAATATAATCGGACCAAAAGACTTCCTGCTGAATTAGGCTTGTAGTAGCTTTGGATGATCATATGTGGATTTTGGATTAATTAAGGGACTTAGCTTAAAGTACCCTTTCAAAGCTTTCTTAGTTCAATGAGTCTCAGATAGAGTTTTCTGCATCTATTCTCCATCGAAGCAAATCGACTGGATGATGAAAGCTAGTGTGGCATACTTTGAAATGAAAATCTTATTTGAAAAGTATTTGCCTGCTTTTTTCAAGCTTTTTTCATTTACAGAACCGTTTAACACTCCCTTATAATTTCCTTATCACAAAAGAGTATGTTTTTGTTTGTAAATACTTATATCTATAAAAATTTTGATACTTTCCTAGAAGACTTTGTACCATTCGCAATGGTTTTTGATTTCAACTCAACAGGGAAAACATTTGTCTAAAAACATTTGAACATTTTTTGACTCCACTTTCAGAATTCGCCCCTTTTGTTTGAATAGATCCAGGGCTATCATACAATTGGTTTTTAAAAATTTGTTTAATAGGAAACGGCGGAAAATTTTCTTTGTGTTATGAATTTTACGATTGTAAATACAAAACTTTATTTATTTCTCACAAATTGTGGCCGTTTTCGCTTCGGACATATGTACTATTTCGAACATAATTTTCCATTAACTGGTGTGGTTGTTTTTGTGAATATTGGTCGCACTGGGTTATTGGCATACATTTTTTTCAATTAGGCGCAAAGAAAAGAGTCAGAAAATATTAAATCCAGTGAATGTGGCGGCCAACTGAAGTAATTTTTGAACGAAACAACGCAAATATGAATTTAATGTCACAGCAGAAACATTGCGTCCCTTTCAAAATAAGCAGTTACCTATGTCTGTTGGAACCATAATTGTATTTCATATATGATCTCGAAAGATTGTCCAACATCACTCAATAGAAAGAGACAATTTGTTGTTAACTACGACACGAACGCCAATTTCAGAAAATATGGGTCAATTATTCCTTTCGAAGATCCACTTAAGCAGGAAATACTGTCACTGATAAGCTCCTTTTATATTCTTCGCAGCTCATGACCAGCAGTTTTGCTTTTTCACGAAGCTATTTGGTTGGAAATGAGATTCATCGCTCATAGTCGAACTATGGAAGAAATTGGTTTTTTGATTTACTTAAATTCAACAAGAAGTGATATAGCCAATTTGTTACTCGTAATTTCTTGAATTCATGTCTTCCATAAACTGGAATTTGTATGGAAGCATGTACAATGTGGGCTAACCTAGGAAAATATCCCGAGTTGAACCAACCTTAATCCAGTATACTAATTAACTTGTAAAATTGCTGCATACAATTAAACATATGTATATATTTCCATCATCCGTTACCGTCATGTATGTTAACGTCTAGAATCAATCTGCAATACTAGTAAAGCATCTCTGCTTTTTTTTAGAATCTTATGCTACCCTTATCTCAAATATCTTTCTCGTGGAAATATTTTGAGAGCTACCACATTTTTAAGATGTTTGGGATAAGCACTCATTTCTTCAACTCTTCTAGTATTGTGCAAACTGATTCTGTAGCACAAGTAAGATATTTTCTTCCACAAGTGATCTTTTGGTAACATGGATGTTCCCTGTTGACCAGTTCCAGTAAAAAATTGCAACAAAATGGATCGCACCATTTTGCTTCCAAAAAAATTGACCGTAGATTTTCGGAATAAAATTGTATGATTTTCGTTCGTTTTGCAGTTGTGCAGCTTTTCATGATAAAATTCACAAGTATTAGTTTCAAAAATCTGCAAATGATATAAAAACTGAAATAAAGCAGTTATAGTGACTTCAGGCATAGGTTATTTTGCGCTACTTGATAAATTCTATTCAGAAAGTTGAAAAAAAATAGTTATGGTCATTTTGCTATTTGTTTTCTTTTTCATCAACTAGGATCATCAACGCATTGCTAACGAGTTGGCATGCAAGTCCGAACGAATCGCTTTTCATGAAAACTTAGTCGCAACGCATCATAGATCCTTAGATATGATTAATAAAATCTCTTCTGATAACGACGAGGACAACAACATTCACTTTGAAGTAGAAGTAAAAGAGGAAACTAAGAAGGAACCCGAAACGAATCCAGTTCAGAAGCTCATTGAACAATTTAATGTTGAAGAGCTAATGCAGGCAGATCAACCTCAAGAGATATTACCAAAACCTGCAAAAAAAGCCCCCAAGAAAGCTAAAATCAATGAGAAAAAAGAAAAATCGATCAATAAGCAGAAGTCCGGCAAAGAGAAGCAAAGGCCTGCAAACATTGAGGAGCTTATGATGGGTGACCAGCCAAGTCCTGATGTGAATCAAATTCAGGAGCCGTTGCCGCATATTAAGAAAAGTTTCCCACAGGATTTGAAGCAACACGAATTTCATTTTCCAACTACTACGGGAACGTCTACTACCAGAGAGCAGATCTATACAGAAAGAACCGAATCTTCGAGTCAACGTTTTTTCGAGGAGACATCTTCAAGCCTGTACACATCACCCTCAACTGAAAATGTTGATACCAGTGTGAGCCCGACATTCACGACGGAGTTAATCACCGAAAAGACAAATGACCATGCAACTTCTCTAGAAACAGCGCAGCAATCGCAAGCTACTGATGAGCCCGCTCACGCCGCCCACCCTAAGGAGCACACTGATAACCATTTCATTCCTCCGATGTTGTTAGTGAAATCGCACTACACATCTTTGAAGCCTCACCCTGAGGGCGAATTAGTTGTCAACGCTAATGTTAAAGTAGAAAGTACAACATTAAACCATGACATCACATCGCAAACAACTTTTGGCTCCACAATGAATGGCAACCACAGCACTCAGCACTCAACAACCCTCATTACAGACAATACTAAGGTCGCAAACACCACCTTCGAGCCGTCCCAGTCCTTTCATTCTCAACAGCAACATCAAATCGTCGAGATTAAAATCGGCAGCTCAGCAAACCCGTCAGTTTTCTCCATCACAACTCGTCCTGCGACGACAGCATCCACATCCCCCAACACCGGGGATTCAATTGTGTCCAATCCTTCTACGGAGGCCGATAGCAATGTCCACTCCAGCCCTTCCGCAAGTAGCCCCGTGCCGGAACAGCTCCAATCTACCCTTGCTCATAACGAAATTCCTGCAGCAGTGGTAAATTCAAATTTGGACAACGCTTCGCCACCGACTGACACGAAACAAACACCCTCGAAAAACAAATTTTCCAATGAGGAAAACTATCAACCCTACAGACCCAACCGACGACGCTCCCTCACCAAACCCGAGACGACAAACTATCTGAAGAAGATTCTAGGATAATTGATGTGAGGTGAAGCGAAGCGCACCACATGTGGAAGATTTTACTGTCGAGTATCTATCGATTTAAGTTGCCAAAGAAACCTAAGGGAAATCCAAAGCCATTAAATGAATATTAACTAAAACTTTTGATCACGTGACTGAGACGGTTCAACGCAGAGCATAAACTTTAAACTGCATTAACTAAAGTATGAATGCAAACACACAAACATTTTCTGGTAACAATTGCACTTTAGCCGAGGGTTGAGGGTGTGTTAAGCAGCTTTTCAAATAGGGGCAATTTCTGTGAACACGCACCGCATTGAGAGCACAAGTGACGTTAGAAAACATCATTTTCACATTTTGGTCCCAAAAATTAGCTTCAATTTACATGAGAACTTTCACTATTTCGTTTCCTGAATCTATTGCTAAGCACTTTGTTTGAAATATAAGAGTCCAACTTGTGTTCTCAATTTAACATAAGCTACTACTTGAAAACATAACTTTAATGTTATACAAATGTTTTTTCTAGAAACTATGTAAGGAATGATCGCAAACCATCACATTTTAAATAACTAGCACAATCACATACGAATCAAAAACACATAGCTGCAATAAATATTCAAAAAAGATTGTAACATTTTCACTTTAAAGACAAACAGCATGAAATTCAAAATGGCCGACAAGCTTAAAAACATCCAGTCAGTGAACAATTAACGCTGCAGAGAAAGATAAAAAATTAAATTAATTACCAGTTAAGACGGCATTATTGGTATTAAACTATTAAGAGGATCATTGATGATTGAACTCAATGTTTTTTTTGTTTCACTACTTGAAGTTTATATGTAACTAACAACTAATTGGATTGAAAAGGGAAATAAACAAATATAGTAGTATACATGACTGTTTCATTTGAAATACAATCTAAAACAATAGAAAGGTAGAAGAAAGAAAATAATCGGTGAGTATTATTTAATATATGGTTATTATTTTATTATTTGGTATTGGCTTCTTAAAGTCGTCTCTCTGCGGAAGGGTTCGGCCTTAACAAAAAGTAAAGCAATGTTAATACGAACAAATGTTTCGATAGTAATAAATAGTATTCTCGGCAATTGTGAAAAGTATTCTAGTATTGCTTCAAAAGGGAAATGTAAATATTAGCTAATACTGATAGCCACAAGCTGTTCAGTTGAAAGTTATGCTGTTTTTTCAGTTATCGCTAAAAAGAATTTATCTTGCGCAAGCATCCCGACTAAAATAAGTCTATCGTATTGTTCCTGTTCTCTTAGGAAATTAACTTGAAAATTCAGCGTCATAAAAACATGCTAGCCACATTACCAAAATAGCTATGAGAAATGGAAAATTTGACAGTGTTTTATCCTTTTAAAAAGAGGATGTATGTAATCAATCCTGTAGGAAAATGACTTTCCACACGATTCCAACTTGATTAGCTACTTTAGGTATTATGATTACACTTCTAACAATTTCAATATTTTTTTTGCATTTTTGGCATGGTTAAAGACCTTCTAAGGAAAATCAAAAAAAAAATCCAAAATAATGAAACATGCAGGTATGATGTGAAACCTGCTAAGATTCAATCGAGGAGCGTAAACGTTTGCAATTTTGTTTAATTTGACATATCTACTTTTGATATTACAAAAGATGTTCCATTCTTAATTTCAAATTTAGTTTTCTGGAAACTTGACGAAAATTAAGTCTATATTGCGGTAATTGATCATCAGAACTGAAAATTTTAACAAAAAATGTCATGAAAATTCGTCAAAATTACTTCATTTTCGGATAAAAGGAAAATACATTGAGGAAAAACCAGACTTATAGTGTGATCCAGAAAAGAGTGTCTCTCAAAAATCATTTAATATTATGAAATTCAGTGTACTCATATTTATTTTCTAAGCTATACCTACATAATAATTTTGGAACTATGTTAATATGAAGTTTTTGATAACTTTCGCTCAATATTTTAGTGTATTCCACACTTAAACTTCGCCAAATTTGTTTTAAACTTGAAAAAAATGTTTCGTAGTTGATAATTTTTCCCCTTCTAGTTTGGCCTTCATGAGCGACCACACATTTTCAATGCGACTCGCATTTGGACTCTGCACAGACCAGTCCAAGATTGTTATCCTATTTTCTTCCATCCAAAATATGCAGAGCCGGTTTCGATGTTGGAAATATTTATCTTCTTGGAGAATCCTATCCTCGTTTTGAGATCCATACAGCATCTCAGCAGATTTCAACAATCTTTTCTTGGATAAAATCAGAATTCTGATTTCTGGTGAAAGCAATCAGCAATACGCACCTTTGCTGGATGTTTGACGGTATGTTGTAACAATTTCTCGCCTCTTTTGTCCAAGTGTTCTTCCAGTAATTGAAAATAACAAAAGGTGGCTCATCGGTAAATACTACGATAATCCAATCGCGGTCCAAATTATTCTGTGACCAACTCAATCCTTTTGGCATTTGTTTTTATGGAGGTGGCGGTTTTGGGGTTTTTGCTCCTGTTTTGATAGCAGATTTTTCAAACATGCGGCTAAACGTATTAATGGACACCCTAACTCAGTCATCAATTTATATCCATTATTGATGTACACCTTTCGAGGCCTGTATTTGGCTCATCATCGACTTTACCATGTTCTTTATACATCGTAATCGATTCCTTTACATATTAACCATAGATTTTGGTATATTTTCCTGATTGCCTCACACTCACTTTGGGTTCTTTAGGATGAGTAACCAGAAAAACCATTTCAAACCGTTTTTTACAGAGAGTATTCATTTCTTACCCTGCTTTCTTTACGTAAGATCAAATTGCAAGGACCAAATGAATCTAGCACGAAATCGGCAGTGGTATGTCATACGTGATTTCTCGTAGCACATAAGTGAAGAAAGTTCGCTCTTCTAGAACACACTGTATATTATAAAAATTTCAGTTTAAAATGGATAAATCAGTAATCCAACCAAATTTTAGACAACCGTCCCCCCATTTAATAAAAAGTGTTAAATATAAAAATTTCTCTTCTGATTTCTACTTTTAACCATAATGTATATAAATCTCTGATGCTTTGAACAGTTTGTATCAAAAAAAATTGAAGATTTTTCATGGCTACTCAAAAAGTCACATTAAAACAATAAATAATTTTAAGTTAAAGTTGTGAAAACGTGAAAATAAGGGTTCTAACTGAGATATTTAATAAATAATTATTAGTCAGAATTAATCAGTAATTGATACGAATAAAGTTGCTGATTTCACTCACTCTAATGACGTTTCTGTGATATCGACCACTGCGGAATATCATTTTAATGATATGGTAAAAAAATTTAATACATTCATATCCGACGTTTCATAATTTAGTAAAGTATTGCAAAAAAATTAAATTATCATCTTACAAAAAAAATCTATCTAACTTGCATGCCTGGAACTCAATGCCTTAAAAAATTAAATGCCTTGAAGAGTTTTGATCACACAAACATTGTAGTTTTTTTATATTTCCAAAAAGATATTCTTTTAAAAATTACCAGTTGATATCTATTATGAATATGGGAGCGTCCATTGATCACGTAAAGATGATTAATGTATATTTTGAGTTCATTGATTCTAAGATATCAGTTACTTACCTTACGTAAGATTTTATAAACATCAAATTTTTACTGCATTGCAAATTTTAACCAGTCAGTTAACTTAATTTGTCGGTTTTATGAAAAATATGTACAAAACTATGGATAACTTTGTCTACGGTTTAACGATAAAACTAGGTACCTTATCAAAATAAACTAAATACACCTATCCAAAATTGTCATTCACATTGTATTTCAAAACAACTCTGACTGATGATATCAATAAAACCCTTTTCGCCTATACGACCAGTTACCTGGTTATAGTAATTGGGCGGGATATAACATACTGATTAAAGACCATTTGCAAAAAAAGAAACGATTTTAAATCTGTGTCAGCTTCGTCATAAACATTAACACATCCTGCAAATTTTTCCTTACATTAAGAATGTAAATATTATGCACGACCTTAGTTATAAATATTGTGTTGATATCCCATATTTCCAACTTTCACTTCTTGCAACCAAACCATCCTCAGAATTGTCGGCCGTAAAGGACGGCGATGCCCTATCATTCCTTGTTTATTATACTTAGTCGTGCCATAAATTCTGTCACAACTTTGAAGTATCATGAAATATAAGAAATAACAGATAATATGTTTATTTCAAAGAAATTTATTTTAGTATGGTATTGTTTATTAAATCATATTAACTTTATTCGAAATGACCCCGTTTTGCTTTTATGCAAGCTTTTAAACGTTTTGGCCACTGGTCTATAGCGGCACGCACGGTATCCAACGACATTTCATTTGCTGCTTTCACCAAGGATTTTTTCAAACTGTCTAAATTACGGTGGGGAGTTCTACAGGCCTTGTTATCTAGCTCTGTTTACAAAGCATAATCCAGCGGATTTAAATCTGGGCTCCCGGATGGCCAATCTTTTTGTGCAATAAAAGCAGGAATGTTGTTGCGTAGCCACTCCTTTGTGCTCTTTGCTTTGTGAGCAGAAGCAGAGTCTTGCTGGAAGACCCAATGTTGTCCACCGGAGAGAGTGAACGATAAAGGTTTCACAACACCGTCTAGCACATTGGTTTGATACACCGCCGCACCAGTTTTGACTCCCTCTTCGCAAAAATAGAGTGTTGTGACACCTTTATGGGATACATCCCAGCAAACCAATCCAGAAGCTGGATGATGGTCTCATTGCACTCTGGGAACCGTCTTTTTAGCCTCTTCTGATGATGTTGAATAAACCTTATCATTTTGTTTATTAAAAACTTCCTCCACAGTAATTTTTTTTTCATCGGTAAAGTGGATGTTCTCCTGCCCATCAGTTGCGTGCCAAAGCAAGAGATGCTTGCATCTTTCCAATCTTATTTCCTTTAACCGTGGAGTCAACATGTTGGCTAGTGACCGACGATAAGCCTTCATTTGAAGATCATCTCGAATGAGTCTACTCATCGATCTTGTGGAGATTTCCAATTCCCTCGACAAATTTTTTTTGTTTGCGCAGTGGATTTCTACGGATGCGCTCTCGGACAGCTTTGATGGCACTGGCTGTTCTAACGGTACGTGGACGACAGGTCCTTGCTCAATCATCTATGCCTGAGGTCTCATTAAATCGTTGTATAGAACGATAAATAAATCTTTTTGTTATTTTGAGAGGTTTCCACAAATTCAAAATTTCAGAAGCACTTTTGCCACACTTATGGAGTGCTATTTAGCGATACGATTTTCTTCCACGCCCCATTCCATGATTACTAGTCAAAAACTGTTACCAAACTGATCGGAAAATTACGCCATACAGTTCATTTGTTATAAATGTAACATAACGGTACAGTTCCAGTGTGATTTCTGAGAAAGCGCTCATTTGATATTGTTTCCGTCCATAGTTTTTTTTGCAGCCACAAGGTTTTTCCATTGTTCATAGCATCCGAATCCTTTCCTAAAAGTTACACAGAGTAAGATTTTCCATATGAACCTCTTGAAGAGTAGAACATTCAAATTCATTGAAGGAGTCAGATAGGTTTTCATTTTGCTTCCTCGTCCTTAAAGGTCCGTGATATATAATATGGTGAAAAAGTACAAACAAAATTGTTAGACGTAACTACAAAATCCAATTCAGTGGGCATAGAAAAATAAATTGCGTTCAATAATCCTTTTGTTAATAAAAACGTCGATATGTAAATATCCGTTTATGTATAGAATGCTTTGTAAACCCCCATCCCCCCAAATCGCTCCACGTTAGGTTCCCAACAGACCTCCATCCCGCCAAACACCTTGCGTAATCTATAAACTTCCTTAGGATAATACATTATAAATATTAACTCAGTCCACTTACTGTAATGAGTGCTTATCATGATTTATATTATTTTCAATATTATTATTATTTTTAACACGTTTAAAACTTACGTCGATGTAGCAAAAGTGAAAAATCAATTGTTTGTACGTTTTTTAAATTTTACTTTCTAAATATTTTCTGATTTACCATCATTATTTTTTTTTTTTAATTTTACAATTGTTTTAATTTTTTTTAACGTTTTTCAACACCTCAGTCAAAATTTTACCAAAATATTTTCGAACTAATTGTAGTGGAATTTTGCCCATCAGAAGTCAATATTAAACTTGTAATTTATCTTATTGTTTATTATTGAAGGAACGCAAATTTCGTAGTAATGTAATTGTTCTAATTTTAAAATATTTAAATTCAGTTTATGCTTTACATAGAAACATTTAGCTGATGTCTGCTTTTCTGGTTGTTGTTGATAAAGTTAATTTAATTTTCTTTTCAGAACATAATGCTCAGCAAGTATTTTCTCTATCTTCTAAAGAATGAGCCTAGTGGGATGACTGAAATTATTTTCTAGACAGCTTCTAGTGATTTTCTAGAATTGAATCTTGCATGAAGTTTCTTGGTAGAGATTTTACTTTGAAGTTTTTTGTGTTATTTCTCATAAATGCTGCAATAGAATTTGTAAAAGAGAGAATTATATCATGAACTTGTGTTTTCCAAAAAATAAAGACAAAATACTGAGTGCTGACCTTTAACCGAATTGACAGTATTAAAGACGAAGTGAATATGTGAGTATGATTTAATTTTTTTAACGGCTACAACAATCAGTGAAAATATTAATTCATTGTATTTTTATTGTTTGTTTTTTGTGAAATACACATAGGTACCAAGTCGAAATAATTTATCGGCTTCAAGCGTTGTTTCTCTACTAAATTTTGTTTTAAACAGAACTGCAATAATTGCCATGTTGTGTTTTATTGATCATTTAAAACGCAAAGAATTACACCGGTAATTAAAGCATAACTTAAGATAAAAGTGTAAGTAAGAAAAACTTTGTGTTTGCGAAAACAATATAACTTGCTGGAATCTCACGGTGTCATCAGATTTAGAGTTATATTATTGAGATGGCACACTATAAACACCTCAAAATTGAAATTCATGTTTTTATTTCGCTTAAATTTTTCATTATTTATCTTTAAAAACTTATTTTCAAATGTGAATCCAGTACTTATCCTTGTCATCACGTACCCCGTCACAGATAAACTTTCCATGTGTGTAGATATGTATGCCTACGAAATCAAGCAATCCTTCCAAGTCCCCAGATAGTCATTAATGAATTTAATCGCACTAGAACGATATGGAACACGGACTACATTTTCTCGATATTGAAGTAAACGACCACCATGAGAACAACATCAACTTTATCCGAAATACAGGATATTTCAAGCCGTTTGCCTCGAAATTGCCTTTTTTATCTCGTTTTATTTTCGCATTTTTGTTCTGCACGAATATATAATTGGATAACTTGTAGCAATCTTATTTGTACAAATGGTACCGCCTGCATGTGGCAAGTAAAATGTTCAAATTCAATTTACGTTTATGGCAGTCTGCTTTCGACGACGACTTCATTCCACCATGTCCTGAAGCCACTTTTAGTTTTTTTTTGCGTCAGGTTATATCCTACATTCAGCTTGGGCATCGTGGACCTAGTGCTTACCTTGTGGAATATTTTATCGTTTCTTAACGACAAGAAAATATGGATGTGACCTTATGATATTGATCCTGCTCGAAATCAACTACTACATCATGCTATGTTTTATGGGCATGAGATAAAAAGTTGGTTGCTTTTATGGACAAAGTTGGATGGAAATGTTGTGCAGTTGGAAAAATCATACCTAACGAAGAAGGTTAGTTTAAAACACAAAATTCTTTATTAATACGTACTTTAATTTCTTTGAACATGCAAATTTTCTACGGATTTTGAAACAGTTTAAGAAAAATGTTAATGAAAGTTTGCAGTGCTGATTACGCACACATTTAGAGTATTCGTTCGCAATCTCCTATTTTTCCTACAAAGAATATGCCGGAAGCGTTTGTCCAGATTTCTCTAAAACTTAAATTTTAACAGAAAATCGACCTACATTTTCCTCAAGGATATGCAAAAATTTCAATTTACCAGCTGCCATGCACTCATATGGTCCTCTATGTAAATTTCAAATGGCTGCATCCGTGAAAAATCAAAACGAAATTCAATGGACGATAAAAAATATTTCACTAGAGACTACACAAATTACTTGCTCCCTATCATACCTTTGAAATTGAATTGAAAGGGGCTGCTCGTGGAATGCCAATGCTAAAAGGACATTCCATTCAACCAAGGTGAGCTTTGCTGCATGAGAGTAAGTACGCGGTGGTTGAAATTTTGGCAATATTTCAAGGATTCTGTATGTAAATATCGTACATTTTATCGAACGAATGTTTTTTTGTGAAGATTTATTTTAAATTCTTAAGTAGGAGTTTCAAATAAGTAATTCAAAGATGAAATCGAAATAGGCACGATGATGCAATGTTTTATTGTTTTGACTAATTTCTGTAAAAATTGTTGTAGCCTTTAAAAAATTATATTGAGCACAAAAACTCACATCGTCCTTAATATTTTCAATTCTTTTGAAGGTGGACAATGAATCGTTTATTTTTATTCAATTTTTGAATATGTAGAAAATTGCTAATTTCAACATACAACAAATTATTGCAAAAAAATCTTTCACGTAGACACTCATATATAATTTCTATTGAAGCATATATGAGAAACAACTACAGAAACTTCACAGAAAAATGTTTGCGAAGATACTTCACGCAAGATTTCATTCTAAAAAATCACTAAAAGCTGACTAGAGAATAATTTCGATCATATCACAGGACTCATTTTTTAGAAGACAGAGTAAAATTGTGGCGAAGTTTGGTTTCGGCATGACGGACGGCATCCTCTTCAGGTGCTGTCATTTACCATCCGCCATCGGCGAAAGTTGTCGGCTAGACTAGGAGGACCAAACCCTTACTCATATATACAATAGCTACGTAGGCACATACGAACTAAAAATTGGCAGTCATTATACTTCGCGGATACAAATAATTTTAAAAATTAGTTGAAGTATGATGAGCTTAATCCATCAATAAGCCTAATCGTGGTCGTGCTGTCTGGTGGCGGATGGTAAATGACAGCACCTGAAGAGGATGCCGTCCGTCACGCCGAAACCACACTTCCCCACTTCATCATCTCAATGTTTCTATGAAAAGCATATACTGAATTCAAATGTTTTAAAATTATATTGAATTAACTATTCTGTAATTTGTATGTTCACAAAAATACTAAAACAAAATTTTTAAAATTCACTTGTGACAGAATTTGGGTGAAATTCTAACAAAATTATAAATTTCTCAGTTATATGAAAAGTTTTTGTCATCGGCCCGAAATATTAAATTGAAATTTTCAACAGATCTTTGAGTTTAAAGGCTCAGGGAGGAATTTTCCTGAAGAGTCAATCGAATCGTATTAGCAATGAAACAAAATTAATAGATTTTGGTAAACTTCGGCTGGATGGTTTTTGGCACATCCAAGGTCATTTCTTTGCTGCACGATATGTCGCGAATCAAATTGTTAATTTACGTTATTAACGTATTAATCGAAATCGCAATAGTATTTATTTGATTTAAAATTCAAATGAACTCAGTAGAGCCGATTTTTTAGATTCAAAAAGGCCAAATTTGTCTTTAAAAAAATTTCCCACCTTGTTTCCACCCTAGGCAATTGATTTTTATGAAAATTAGATGCTCCCCTCCTCCCTCCAGGCGCCCTATGTTACAATTGATTCACAACCCAACTCCCACCGTTTTCAATGGACGTTACGTTTTCAATGGACGCTCCCTAAGCTGATACGATTAATATCAACTCATTCCACTAACTGTTATGAGTTCTTATCATTATTTCAGCTTAGAATATTATGATTTTCATTATAAATATTATTACAATTAATATTTATGATATTTTGGTAGCTATGAAGGGAAAGTTGCTCACCTGAAAGTCAACGGTCGCACCTTGCGGTCATGTTTAAAAAAAAATCGATTAAATTTTCTCTGAGGCTATGAAATACGTTAAAAAATAAAGTAATCAGGGTTAATCATAAAAAATGTTGAAAGTACATTTTGAAAAAATTCGTCAAAATTATAGATATTAAAAATAAATATTTCAAAATTGTTTGAAGAGTATTAATAATACATTGAAAATATAATTAATGACAATTATTAGAAAACAATTGACGATAAAATAATTGTTAGTACAATTATTGACGAAAATTTTAGACGATAAAATAATTGTTAGTACAATTATTGACGAAAATTTTAGACGAAAATCGTTAATAAAGTAATCTACGTTAAATTACTCAGAAAAAAACCTGTAGTGTTTTGCGAGAAAATAATCTGTGAATTTGAAAAAAAAACAAATTTGTTTTGTCTGGAAGCTTATACCTTAAACATATTTATTTGTAAGTTCTTGGTTATTACCACCAAATTATTTTAGGATTATTTGGAGCACATTTTCCCATTGAAACCTGTTTAGAAGTAAATTTAAAGGAAACAACATTTATGAGAATTTCCAACTTTCAAGCTAATTTTGTGTACTGGGTTGTCCGGAAAGTTCTTTCAGATTTTTTTACTATTAAATAAAAGCCACTCATTTTGCACATAGAGACCACTGGAATAAGTTTATATATTGATCAATTTGATAAACAATGAGCTGCTATCTCTCAGGCAATTTTATAATTCCACTTCCATAAAATTACTGCTCTTTTCCAGCAAAAACTTATTCAAAGTATGGTTTTACACAATCGTCTGAGCTGAAGGTGTTTCCAGTCAAAGAGTTTTGCAGACAGCGAAATAGATGAAAATCAGAAGATGTCATATCAGAACTGTAGGAAGGGGGTGGCAAGACACCCCAGACAATCTCCAGTAGTTTCTGGCTTATGATAAAAGTATTGTGTTATGCCACAAAAGAACACGAGATTTCTTCAATTGATCAACTTCGGACGCTTCTACTGCAAAAAAATCGTTTGATAGTTGATGTGTATAAAATCAATCGTTTTGTTCGGTGATCAGAATTCAAGGCATAAAATTTCTTAGTAATCCCAGTATATGTAAAAAGAAATCAATTTTTTTAAACCAAATTTAGTACAAAAATTTCTGCAAGTTTAATCTGTTATTGAAGCTGTGCCGTATACTGCACACATGTTTTTATATGCTTTTTAAGTTTTTCGATCTTTTCAAAAATAAAAAAGTAAAATATCTGGAAATTTTCACTTTTATTTCCAATTTGAAAAGAATGCAACAAATCGATTTGAAATTGAAAAAAACAAGCAAAAATATACACTTAAAAAAGATAATGCATGTTACCTATTCATATCAGAAAAAAATCTGAATTCCATTTATGAGGAAAAACTTTACGAACTTTCCGGACAACTCAATACTTTTGGTTCCACGGAAATAGTGTCAAAGAATAATAAATATTTAGAACGAGAGTTTATCTTTGGAAAAACAGTTTTGAGAAAGGTATATAGTTTTTTTTACCTTAAGGGAAGGAGAATGATTTTTGATTTAGCGTATACGACTCATTTTTGTGTATTTAATGACGAAGTGAGTAGATTCTTTTCAATCCATCGAAAACGTTTGGCAATCAACCGTGCAGTGGAAAATGACCAAAGTTTGAATACCACTTAAGACAAATCTTCAGGAAATTGCACAAAAAACAGGAAGGAATAAAAAGCTCCTCCTAACAGCAACTAGACACATTCATGCATGAGTTAACCTTTGAAGTGAAATCTAGCATCAATCAAGTTTGTTAGAGTTTAATTAGAGATCCAGCGCTCAGTTAAAGATAAGAGATTTGGAAAATCGATACCCCATACTGAACAATATGCATTCCTAAAGAATGACCAAACGATATAAAAAAGGATTCCTGTGGTCAGTTTTGAAACTTTTCGAAACGGAAAATAACAACTGAGTTTTTCAAAAAGATATCGAAGTCCGAAGCACAAAAGTCACCTTTGCAGCGACTGAAAGAAACTAAGATTCTAAATATTTGGACTGTTATGAAGCAGAAAACATCAGCCACAAGAATATATGGAGTGCATCACCAAAAAGGAATTTTACGGAGGAAATTTCCGTATTTATCGGTAGGCTTTCGAAAAAACTAGTCGAGAACTGTGATAAAATGCGTTATTTAATATAAACCCACGAAAACGATGAATCTTATATATTATCTTCGTATTTGAAATAATAAATTTTGATACTGCGTATTTTCTTTGCCATTGCGTGTTTTTTCGTTTTTCTGAACGTATTCTAAATTTGTGATATCAAAATGAGCTGTTGTGCGAAATCTATCGAAGAAAAAGCTCGCTGTAAATAATTTATAACTAACATTTTAACAATTTATCAGGAACAACAAAACAAGTACATATGTACGATAAATTAACTGCATGAAGTTTCTACAAGTGTAGCTCTTTAAAGGCTTTCATCAAACCATTTTAATAATGGAAAAAATGTGAACACTACCAAACAGTTGAAGCACTTTTAATGCATTTGCTTTTCTTTAGTATTTTGGTATTTTTTACATTTAAAAAAAAATCAAAATAATTTCAGCTTGTTTCTAAACGCACATTCATGAGAGATAGATTGTCTAAAATCAACTATAGAACCAATTCTTCAGAACAAATGATTTGATCAAACTCTCAAGTTTTTTTCTGATTTCTTTATAAAATCCATAGCTTTTCATTTTGACGTCACTTTTCCATAATATTTAAAGTTCAGCTCAGGACCAACTCTTCTTAAATAGATGTAAAAATTTTATTTGGAATTAATTGCCGAGATAATTTTTCTTGATTGCTTCATTCACATCAACCCATTATTAAGTTTGATATCTACTTGGGCCCCAGAAGCAATTTACTTAAAACCGCTAAAGATTAAGTAACCCCATACTCACTGTAGGTTCCATGGCAAAGTTTTGGCACTACAATAAAGATGCTTCACCACCGTTGACAGCAAGCAAACAGAATCGTCTTATGGATCAATTCGAAGTCATAATTAATAATTTTATGGGCAGATGGGATAAGAAAAATATGCTGAAAGGATTATTCTAACGCTTATCGAAAAATCTTAAAAAATGAATGCAATGATTTCGTTTTGTAAAAAACACTTCTGAGAAACTGTAGGTATTATATTTTATATTTTTCCCGTATTCCACATCCATAATTTGAAAATTGATAAATTTATATAACATAAAAGAAGTATCTTTCTGCTTGTAGTTTGTATATAATAAGATAAGGGACTTGAGTATGGGCTGAAATCATTAATTGCCGTAGTAAATATATTTAGACAACCAGAGTGAAAGGAGTTGATGAAACCCATGGCCATTATAAAAACACATTTAGTAAACACCTTCATTCAAAAATATTCCATTAAATTTTCGACGTAGTTTTTTTTGTAAGTGAATTTTAAAACTTCATAAAAAAGGAAATCAGCATGGTTATCATTTGCATAGTTTATTATATCCATGTTAATTGAATTTTAATGCATATGGATCAAATACAGTTTTTTATGAAATCTAAAAACCCGAAAGCGGGTTTTTTTATACAAACACTTAAGCTATGTACATCATTAAGAACCTTCTCGAATAGCAATTATTCACAATTCATAATTAATGCAATGGAGGCCTAATGCTTACAAAGAATACTTTTGCTTGGATGTAGAAGGAAAATAATTATTAAGTGATGTAGAAATGGAAGTTGAGCTTCACATACGTACATTTTAAAATTAACAACAAACCCTTCAAAATCAAAGATGTAACAAATGAAAATCCAAGTGAGCAAACTTTGAGTATCATTTGCCTTAAGACTGGGTTGACAGGATCACGTATGTAAAAAATTACTCAGACTTCCAATTTTGAATTGGTAACTTAAGTATTATTATTTATATTCTCAATAAGCTTCTCGAAACAAATTGATTATTAATCATCATTGGCTCTGGTTGTAGGAAGATAATATTTGCTGCAAACTACTCAATCATTTTTACAAATTCGCAATCCAGATATTATTCGATTTGGTATAATATCAATGATCCAAATTTGTATTTATGAAAATGATGGAAATTAACCCAAACAAATTGAATTTTGAATTATATATTCATCTCGCCGCAATGCAATCATGCAGCAAAATCACCTCAAATCAATTATGTAACCTGCAAACCGCACTTTTTGTGTAACTTTGAACAATTTGAAAACGTCCTGATTAACTTATCGATCATTTACAAACACCGACCGACAACATTTATAATTTAACATTCCTACCAGCGCAGGACACGTCCACCATAAATGAAGAATTTTAATGGAAAATCAACATGGCAGATGTAGTCCTCGCGTGGTCCTGTTCTGAGCAAATGATACATTTCTCAAATAGCTTTTGTTTCAATTTAACCACAAATGACTACCATCGAAACTTCGTTCGCCACGTTGAGCCTACATGGCTGGAATGGGTTCAGTTTTGAAATCAATACGAAAAAATCAATTTCGGACAGCAGGCGAGTCGAAATAATGCAGGTTTATTGGCCTGCCGCGGCAGATACCTTTTGGAACTCCCCAACGGACAAGGACAATAATTACAATTTTAATTAACAGCCCAATTGGGACAGGAGATGTCTCTATTACGAAGGACTGATGCAACGTTCTGGGAAAATAAACAAGGATTCAGGTGATTGGTTCACACGAGTTTAAACTGTGATAGCGTAATATCGGTTTCATGTTCAGTGGTCTGATATTTCAATTGTATTTAATGTTCTCTGTATTCACGGTGACCACCAGTATTTTTTGTTGGTTTACCCGCAATAAATGAAAAACAATATTAGTTCAATAATTTTCTATAAATAATAAGCAAGCGTTTTCCTCTTAAGAAGCAGAAGTATCTTTTCAGATACCTCCATTTCGCTCACAAAAGCTTCTATTAATTTTTCTTTTAAATCTTCATCGTCTATATCACTGCTATCTAAGTGACAGAGTATAGACTATTATTAAATTATAGGTGGCTGCGCAAGTTTCCAAGAAATCTTCTACTTTTAATTTTCGTTTACAATTAGATGATATGAAAACGCTTGCTCTTCCTACTTCTAAGGAAACGAAAAGGAAATACATTTGTATCTCGAAAACCGCACAATAGTACACAGTACACACAATAATGATTTGTATGGCAAAACTGTATAACATGGAACTAGGCGTGTTCTGGTTTTCTATTTTGGACCCATATGTATAAAGTAACAGTGAGCCTCCGGAGAAGGATATAGCGTCACTACCAACTGAAATATTCGTGTCCTTATCTTCAGACGCTTTGTATTCGTTGTGTTCTACTAAACTGTAGGTTTTGCGGTTTTTCAATACGTATTGCCCAAAGTGAGGTTGCAATACTTTCAATAAACATTGCCAAGCGAAGCAGGTTAAGGATGTTTTGCAAATATTGGCTACGATACAAAAGCTGCGTAGCCGATAATAAGTGGCGTACTTCATCAGGAATTGTAATCTTTTGAAATTTTAACTCTTTTTATTGCTTCGTTTAGTCGGTAGTTCCAAAAAGCTTGGTTTTTCAAAACCAGTTTCTTAAAGATGTTTCACCAAAAATGGCCTAGCTGTCCGTGATCATGTGTCTGCAATATTTTACTTTCTTCTTTCGTCTTGATGATCACCGTTGTGATATGTAGTCGAATTTTCCACCCTCAACTAATATGTTCGACCGCATATCTGAACAAATAGTTGTAAAGCTATTTTCATTGTTTCTCAATGTGTTGAGCAGTTCGACGAAATCTTATACAACACTTGTACTAGACTGCAATATGGAATCGTTGGAAAAGCAAATAAATTTATACGCAGTTACTTGACGGATAGATTTCCAAATACACTAATTGAAGGTGTCAAAAATAAAACTGCTGAATTTAGCATAGGTGTTCCGCAGGACTCGATCCTAGGACCAACGCTATTTCTACTTTATATCAACTCCATAAAAAAAGCAGACCTTGTTGCGAAAGTGGTTATGTACGCAGATGACACTGTGCTCGTATACTCAGGTAAAACTAGTCTCGAAATTGAACAAAAAGTAAATACTGATCTGGACAAGTATTGGTAATGGCTTCTACAAAGTAGATTGGCAATAAACGCGGGGAAGACTGTCATACAACCACACGTAAAAATAAATGACACAACCCTCCAGAGAGTAGAATAAATAAAATATCTAGGACTTCTAATAGACGAAAAACTAACATTGACTCCACACATAAATGATCTAAGGAAAAAACTTCTACTTCTTTCCAAAGAAAACAAAATCCAAATTATGTATGCGCATCTCCTTTCCAAAATTTCCTACGGCATCTTGAATTGGAGCCAAACTTCTAAAGGTAACCTCATGATCATCTCCAGACTAGTAACGAAAGCGTATAAAACCATTTACAATCTCCCTATGCTAACTCCAACGAGCGAAGTTTTCAAAACAGCCCAAGAATTGAATTTGCGAGTCATGATTTTCATGGAAAGAGCTAAATTCATACATAAGAATTTACACCGTAATGAGTACACCGCTGTGAAATTAGATAGAATTGAGGGGAAAAACACTTACAGAACGAGAAACATGAATAATATAGCTATAGCATTTGCCAGAACTGATCGGCTAAAAGAAGACCCCTTCAACAAAGCAGCTAACTTTTACAATACACTACCGGACAAAATTAAAAACATATCGAACCCAGCTTCCTTTAAAACGACACTAAAAAAATATCTTCTTCAGGACCAACTTTCACAGTAACTTACAAGTACAATCAGCTCCACTAAACTCAAAACCAAACATGTAATCAACAGGAAATAATTCATAAACATATAGTCTGAACTATTAATCTAAATAAAAGGACACTAAAATTTACAAATTTGATACTATCCCTTATACCGATTCTTATCGTCTGGGAAGTACTATGTCCTAAAATTTTAAATACGGAGAATTACTAAATTTTGATGGAGAGAGTGATTGAAGGAAACGGAGGTGGTTTTAGTCGGTAGAAATCCGGCATGCCGAGAAGCAGGAGCTGATCGGTATCTTTTGAAGATTTCCACCTCCCAACGTTGAAAAAAAAATCATTTGAAATTTATTTTTTTAATCCTTAAGCCAAACAATGCAGCAGCCTTTTTATACATGCCTACTTTTGAAATTTTCGTATATAGTTTATGCATTTTACCACTCTTGGAAGCTATTTTACATTTAGATTATAGTTTCATCTTGATAGGCTACTATTGAATTAATCCTTGACCCAAACTTTTCAATACCATTGATTTAATAATACTTGGGAAGCAGGAATTGCTCTTATCTATATGAATCGAAGTATTTAAATAGAGCAGAACAGGTAGATTTAGTTCGATCCAATTCGAACTGTAAGAAGAAGAAGAAAGAAAAAAACAAATTAACTTTTTTTGCTGATATCTCTTAGCAAATTTTGAACATCCCCACTTTCATTTGAATGCACTCTACAACAGCTAATGGCATTGTCCTTGGGCTTATATCAACGCCGATTTATTCCTCCCAGCAAATCTGAGGCAATCCATTCAGATGAGAAATGCAAACTCAATAAATTCCAATCGTTTTCGCATCTACTTTACATACATACACAAACGATGGAGGCGATCAATATTCCGGTTGCCTCATTTCAACGCGAATTTATCTAGATATTAAGGCCATAGATATCTAAACGACATCTTCTTCATCTCTAATTCCTTCGATGGAAGGCGGTTTATCGTATAGCTTTGCGACTTCAAGGGTCGTTCTTGCCCCTTTGTGTGGATGATAAGCCTTGTGAAAGCCGCTCTTGCCACAAATTCTTCCGTTGAACGGTCCTGAATACACCATTGGATAGAGCGTGCCAAATTAATAGCAATAAATGACAGTTTTCAGCTTTTTTGCCACCGTTTCGTCCTGGGCTTGTGTTCCGGTATCTGATAAGAACATCTTAGGGGATTAATTTCAGACTTACTCACTTCTATTGGTATTGTCATGCCACAGACAATTGTGGCAGACAGGTGAAGTCTTAGCGCTGTTCTACACTGAAATTTTCACTCTGTTAGAATGAAAATATCTTATAATGTATTTTGATGCGAGCGGCTACATTAAGTACGAAAAAATAGAGTCACGTGTTAAATGAACACTTTCTTAACACAAGAGAGTGAGGTGGACACAATCAATAATTAAAAAAAAACTCAATATTACTGGTTTTGATCCAAAATATATTTTTGCATTCTCTCTAATTTTATACAATTTTCGAGCTCAAATCAAGTTTTTTTCTTTGAAGACCTTGGAAACTTAAGTTTAGTTAAAGTTCTAGATTTCTTAGCTGAAAAGCTAATCAAAACTTATTGCACCTGAAGTAGCTTGTAAAACTAAATGTAATGAATCTAACTTATACAATGACGAAAGTTTCTCCACTGTAAGCCAACAGTATCAAATTTTCAGCACTTTCATAAATATAATACATACAAAGTAAACTTGCCAGCTCTTCTCAAATCCATGTTTTATAACCGAAGCGAGTTAAGGTTGAAATCATCATCAAAGTGAGACAGCATTTCAAAATTTAATCTATCTTCATTTTCCTGGCGTCACTGTGAACGTGCATCGACGAACGATGATGACTTTCTGAGTACTTCGCCCCAAGCATGGCATCGCCAAAGTGCTATCTCGATGGTAATTTCAAGATGTTGCTTACGGTAGATACTTTATTAGTCTAAGAAGGAGAACAAAGGCTCCGACAACTTGGGACTGATAACGACAATGACACTAGAATAAAAATCCTCAAAAGGATACTTATTAAATTTCCGATAAGACCCAACGATACCGACATTCGTTAGACAAGGTCTAATCAGGCACTTTACGATTCGCTCCTTTGCTTCGTTTCTGCAGTTTCACTGCTAATTGTTTGGAAATTATGCAAACAGCGGGACTAGCCATTAACCTTTTTAATGGCATAACGATACAAATTTCGGGTAGTCCTTTTTTTAGTTAATTTGACCTTTGTTGCCGGCCATGGGACTTAATGTCTCAGATTATGGCTTGCTATTGAATATTCAGAGGAGCTTAATTGTGACTGGAATCGCATTTACGAATGGAAATTACACATCAAAATGAAATTTTGGAAGGTCTGCCACAAATTGGATGTATCTCTGGAAACCCATGTGTCTGAGTCGCATGCACAGCAGGCGGTCATCGTTGTTTTGACTGTGGACATGGATTTAGGATGGAAAAGGATTGTTGGCCCATTTTGATTACTTTTCATTTAAAACGGTCAAAGCTTGCGCTAAATTAAAGGATGCTGTCCTAGAGACATTTCTACTGCAAATTCAATTTATTCTACTTAAAACGATAGAACTTGTTGGTCTTCAATAATTCACGAAAACTATCGTATTCATAAAATTTTTGATGGAAATTTCCTCTTTAAAATGGGTGAAATGTTATCGTATAAGCCCAACCTAATTAACGATGTTGTTGTTCAAAAGAACCAGGCCAACACATTCAGAGGGCAACAAATTCAGTGTTTCTAATTGTCATCATTTAACAGAACCCAGGTCAACACTATATAGAATCAATTTTTTCGTTTCAGATAAGCATCGTCGCAATATCACCATACGTACATATTTATTAATCATTATGCAAACAAAAATTGCTAACGAAAACAATGGGAGAAACCTTGTATTTCTATGTAGAATAAATAAATAGTAGGTGATAGTTGCAATGGTTTCTGTGTTAATGGGGGAATCTCCGTATTATGTTCCATTAAAAACTTCATTTTCTAAAGAATCATTATTATAATGGCTATGTGTGTTACGGTGATACAAATATTTTTGAATTTAAAGTTGATCAACTTCAAAAAATCGAAGTATTTTATTACGTTTTCCGTTAAACTTTTCATAAATTTTTCAGCAATGAAATACTTTTACATTGCATTTTCTAACATAAAAATAAGAAACCCACTATTGTATGTAGAATGAAATGTATCATGTTCAGCAGGTCTGAAAGTTAACACATCTGTCTTGTTTAAATAAAAAAATAACTGCATGATGTGGAAGACATTGAAAAGCAACGTATGCTATTTTCGCGAGAATGCATGTGAAGCTAATATTTGAAGCTTGTAATGCATTGATATTTATAAGGATTTTCGAAAACTAAAAGCAGCTTTGAAATGTGAAGATAAACTATTATTTAGTATATGCCCCTTTTTTTGTAATCAAATACACCAGGTTTTTTCAGGTAGCTGGATTAAAAGTTTCTTTGTATTTATGATTTACTTTCAATATAAACTTCTATTAGATAATGATAACAGATTGTCTGATAGCGATGCTTTTGGATAAAACTGACTTGCCATTCATATTTTAGTGACTAGTTTCTTTGAGATAAGATTCTTTTATTTTTCTCCTGCTGTTTTGGATGATATGATGCTTGATAATGTATTGGAACTACTTGCTAGAGCGTGTTCAGACTGTGTATTTTACATTAATATTGTTAGTTTCATGTTTCCTTTAGAGTAATCTCATAATGCAGTTTACCAAAAATCTCCATCGTTTGTACAGTTAAGATTTGAATCCTATTGGTTTCGCTCGTTCATCGCGTTGAAAGTATAAGAGTTCAAGCGTCAATGAGACAATATGATTACACGACTAGAAAAATTTGTCTGAATATGATTGAGATCAATAAAGAAAAATATACATTTATTTCCAAGCCTTCATCTGTTGTGTGAATTTGACGTAGCCGGGATTTGAACCACAATCTCACAAGCAGCAAAGCAACTGCTCAACCGTATCGAAAAGACACTCAAAGTCCAGTCAAATTGATTAAAATCTTCTAAGCTTCGACTTTGCATAAGGGATAAGTATGCATTGAGTAAAACCAAAAATCTAGCTTTAGAAGAGATTCGAGTTTCTGCTACACATTATAAACTGACGAATTTACACAAATACCTTGGGCTCACAGTTATGCAACCTTAAGGGGGAGGGGGGTAAGGTTTGTTTCGTCTAAAAAATACCTTTTTCCATGATTTTTTTTAGAAAAAATTATTACTGTAGATTTATTTTACTTATTATTATATGAAAGTACAACATGTGAAGAATATTGAGGAAAAATTTAGTTCAAAAATAGAGAGAAGCAACGGATTTATTGTAGATCTCCGCAGGCGCCTAGAAAAAAAGTTTTTGGGCGGTGACCAGCCTACAGCATCACTGGATCATTTGAAACCAAAAAATCAAAATGCTTTCTTCAGTTTATTACTTTATCTCTCCAGTCTCGTCGAGTTTTTTTTATTATTCAATTTTTTAATTTTTGGCACCATTTTGAAGCAAAAATAACGATTTTTGACGAAAAAAATCGACCTATTTTTTATTGTAAAATTGTTAGGAATTATTTTTTAAAAAAAGTCAACGTAGCTAGAGAGCTATATATATGCAAAATATGTGTACAAAATTTCAAAACGATCGGTTCAGTAGTTTTTTATTTAGGCTGGTCACCGACTTTAAAAATTACATGTTTGGGAAAATCGATTTAGAGTTTTGTACACTGAAAAAATGAAAACATCTTGAGAAAAACTGGATTTTCTTATAAAATACGTACATGTCATCATCGATGCCGGGTCCATACAGTAGACTCTAAGATTTACGTGGTTTCCTGACAAGTGTGTCTTAACACCACGAGCTTCTCAAGCTACGAGTTACGATATGTTCGCACCAAGACCCCCCATAAACGTACTTGCCAAGTACCCATACCGTAGTATGAGCCACGTGGCTTTCTGAATACAGGTACCAATTTTAATTCAAAGCTGACAGGGCTCCTGCTTACCCTTGGTCAAGATTGGACCTATCCTCATCCATGCCGCTTTTTGGGCAACGGCACCCCTGTCGTAAACGCAACAGCACGCCAAAGCACCACATACAGAAGGGTCCTATACCAATGTGTTAAGATCCAAACTGTATTATAATGTAAATACCCGCTAATGGGTGTACAACCACAGCCACTAAGTTTCAGCCTCCACAGGCTCCTCACCAACACCGGCAGGGACAAGTCCCTGGGGCCCCGGTTCCCTTAGTACCAGTATACCCCTGGTAAGGTTTCGAGGAAGCTCAACACAACCTCTTCAATTGAGCCCCTGCTAGCTCCGGATTGATCGCCGTTTGGTCCATGGGTTACTAGGGGTCAACCACTTCCCCTTTATGTCGGTCAGCAAAGTATTAAACCTACTGTTTTGACACACCATGAGTCTAGGTAGTCTTGAAGTTCCGTGAGGACGACAAATGCCCCGTAAGTCAATCAGCAAAAGTAGCAAACTCTACTATTTTGACTCCTCCATCCGGTTTTTGGTCCAATGGGTTACTAGAGGTCAACCACTTCCCCTTGATGCCAGTCAGCAAAGCATTTTACAACCTACTGTTTTGACACACCATGAGTCCTTTTAGTCTGAAGTCCGTGAGGGAGACTATCACCTCTTAAGTCGGTCAGCAAAAGTGTTCCTCTACTGTTTGACTCCTCCAATCGGTTTTTGTCCATGGTTACGTGGGGGCGACAAACTCCCATTGATGTTGGTCAGCTAAGAATAAACTTACTGTTTCAAACAAATCCATGCGTAATATGGTCTGAAGTCCGTGAGGGTGACCATCCCCCTTGAGTCGGTCAGCAAAAGTATTACTCTACTGTTTGACTCCTTCATCCGGTTGGATCATTTGGCGTTACCCAGGGTGCACCGCGAGGAGGCGATCCTATTACACCCCGCCGGGTCCATACAGTAAACCCATTATCATCCACGTTATCTAAGGCATCTTTTTGCTCCTGTTGATAAAAGTAATACAATAGAGACCGAAACAGTTGCCGCTCGCCGCCGCTCAGTGCAGGTAGCTAAAAGGCGCGCAAACCTAAGGTACGGTTATTCAACCTACTTTAACTTCGTTGGTTTTACTCCGAATGACCTATAAATTTAACACAATATTCTTCAGATGTTGTGCTTTCAGAAAAAAATAAACAAAAATGGAAGAAAAAACAGTTGTCAAACCTTACCCCCCCTTAAGTTATCTATCGAGCAGTTTCTTGTAAAATTGATAGCATACGATTTACCGCGCGCCAGATGTCACCAATTGCGGCAAACTCCATCACAACCCTATACGTGTAGAGAAGACAATATATTGTCGATATTACTAAATATCGACTAAACTAGAATTCAATACCGATAAATCACGATATATTGTGATGGTCAATATATCACTGATATGGACAACATATTCAAAAATCGTGCTTGTAAAAAGTCATCGAATTTATCGTCACGCCAAATTTTACGAGAAACTCTACTTTGCGCTTATCCATATACAAAAATATAAATAGTTATTTAAAATCCGAGTTTAATTTAGAATCTTTGTTTTTGGGATTTCCTTAAGATATAAGTTCGGATCTTCTCATAAAAAACCAGAAGAAGATTTTCACCGATCAGTCAGATCAGATATAATTTGGAAATAAGAATTGAAAGATGAGCAGCGAGAAGTAAATAGCTTCATTTCTGTCACATTTGAGTAAAATTCACGTTCTAAAATATTTTTGAAAATTATTAATGGCGAACTATCAATGGAGAATAATTTTAAAAAATCATAGTTTAATATTTCCAATTGAAATTTGAAAAGATAATTTGTAATGTTCTAAACGTGAAATGAAGCAATTTTTCTGCGTCCTCTTAAATGTTTTAAATTGAGGTTTGCTTAAGGGAGAACACCACTGTAAAGTTAAAAAAGAAGTCATTTTTTGGGAATTTGTTTCTCAAAAACCAAACAACACATCGAAGTTAAGTAGAAAGATCTATATTTTACAAGTATTTGACATCCCCTTTAAAATATTTCAAAACTTTAAAAAACAAAATGGCGGCTCCCTAGCATTTCTCCAGAAACATCTTATTTTTTCATGGCTTCGCTGCCGGACCGTTTTCTCCTGAAATGTTAAGGTTACAGTTATCAAACAAATAATTCCCGATTAAGCATAATAACAGCCTGATAAGTGCGTAGGATTTTTGTTTTAAATTGATTTTTGACAAAAATGCGTCATTTTGAAAAATATATGTAAAAAAAACGAAAAAAAGCCCAAAAATTGTTAATAAAAATTAAAATATGCAACAAAAAAATCCTACGTACTTCCATGCAAACACTAGTTTTGAACATATTGTGAAAATTTGAAGTAAATCGAACAAAAATTGTTTGAGAAAAGAGTCCGGCCAGTTTGAAAAACGTTGTTCCGAGAAAAACGCGTTTAAAGTTTAAGTTATAGAAAAATCATTAATAAATTTGATATACCTCTAGTCTGCAAAATACGTACTTCAGCGTTCTCTGCGGACGTTCAACTAACAGAACACGTGTTCAGTTTGGAAAGATTTATATTTAAAATTGTTCTAAATTTCAATACAAAACAGCACGCGGGGAAACGCGCGGGGATACGCGCGGATTACCCTCCGAAAAAGCAGTGAGAGACACCGCGCTAATTTAAAATTTCGAGCACTTACAGATTTTTCCACTATATGAAACTTTGCTACATAATTTCTATGATGATAAGGTATACTTTAGAGCAACAAAAAAAAATTTGATTTCATGAAAATCCTACAGTGGTGTTCCCCCTTAAGCACAATAAACTCTTTTTCCTAAAAGATCATTTTAATTCAAGTAAATTCAAAGTAATTGTAATTTTCGTAATTACTATAAAAAAATAAATCAAAAATTAGTTTGTTTTTAATTGCAATGAGATATTACATATATTCATATGCATTTTGATTGTTTGATAAAAAAGTACAGGACAATAAACATTCTTCAATTTTTTGAAATAAGAAAACAACATTTGGAAGTTTTTTTGATGTATTCAATAGAATTCTATACATCGGAAAATCGACTAACAGGTACCAATGTATCGAGAAAATATTGGTATCCTTGCATGCAGGCCATATTGGGAAAACCATTTTGAACTGCATGCGTCGTACCACACAGTAGTTTCAATGGTCAATATAAACTGATCCTAATGTATTGCTAATCAAAAAAGGTTGATATTATTTTAATCTTATATCGATCCTTATCAATAAAGTTTGCTACTACTTATTGATCGGAATGATGTAGATATAATATACAATATCTAGATCATCCACACTTGAAACTTAGCATGAAACACTAATAGTCAGTAACGAACTTAATTCCGGAAAGGTATACTATCAAAGGTGTGCTTCAAAAACGTCTCCTTAGGACCTGATATATGCTATAGTTTTTCCTGAGGTTAATTCTATTTTGGTGAATAATACACTGCTTCGACATTGTCGTCATATGTATCATCTTTTGAATCGGAAAAAGTTGTTCAGAATACAGCCTCGTTATTCGAGTAAATAATTATATACACTGCGTATCTCATATTTCTTCCTGAGCTCTATCCGCTATAATATATTATAAAAATATAATAGATGTATTATCTTCTATACAACTGTTCCGCTAACCTTTTTTCTTGGGAATTAGTTTTCAACTAAAAATGTTGCCTGTTTATATAATGAGATGATGATTATATAACAGTTGCCTGATTGCAACTTTTTTCAAACAATTTTGTTTACTAATTACATAAATATATACTAATACACAATGTAAGTATAAAATTACACACAAGTAATTTGATTTCATTTTCAAGAAAAAAACCTATGTCGAGTGTGACACAAACGAGTGCAAAAGTCGAATGATAGATTACACAAAAAATTTACATCGAAAACGTTTAAAATTCTTTTACCAATTTCAGTTCAAAATATCACCACAAATATTGCAAGAATTTGTGTAATGTTAAAAAAACACCATTATAAGTTGAAGTGACAAAGAGTATGCCGGTGTGAAACCAAAATCCAGCAAATGCTATATACGACCTAATATTCCTGAATTTGTTTTCAATATCCCAAAGACTTTCCTATCTGCTTATCGGCAACGTTTCTATATGCAAAATCACAAAGGTAAATGCACTTTTCTGTCTCAGGACTTGTTCGATAATTTCTTCACATGCAGACTAGTTCGATCTGAACGAAACGTGGAGTCGAAGTTCTGGAAAGCATACAAGATGCATTTTGTATGCATGTGGAATCAAGAATTCCTTAAGGCAAATTCAGCAGCAACGTAAAACGATGTCGTTACTGTTAACCGTTTCTTTTGCAGCATTTTATTGCAATACATCTTGAGAGAACATCTCGTGTGGATGCTCGTCCGCTTGACGACCGAAACTCTTACAAGGATTGCAGCAAATGGGTTTGCAAAATTCAGATGCCCTCATTTCCTTCTTTTTGTGTTCTTTTTCAATCTCATTCCACCTACATTCAATTTTTCGTCCTTGTTGTAAGCCTGGAAGGAAAAACAGTATTTCGAAATAGCATTTGGGTTAAAAGCGACACAACAAGGATAATGGTGAAAATGGGAATGTTCGGTGTTGATGTTGTTGTTGTCAATGGTAATGATGTTGCTCGAAGCTGTGTGAAAGTTCCTTGAAAGTTTTGTCAAGAATGCAAGGATCAACTAATGAATGAAAGGTTTATACCCAAAGACGATGGTGGCGATTGGTTTTTGCCATTTCAGTGTAAGGACTTCGAGAGTGTTTCTAATATGTTTAGATTGGTTCAGGACCTGAGAAAAGTTGCATACAGTTAGGAATCCTGGAAAAGTTTTTAATTAGATATGATGAAGGCAAGTGAGCAATCCTAATGAAATTTTTGGTGTTTGTTGGTAAAGTTTGCTGCACGAAAAATGACTGAGGCATTGATTTTTGCCTTTTTATTTATTTTGGAAGTCTAAAAAAGTTTTAATTGATTTACTTTTCACTTTATTGAGGAAGGGAACTACTTCCCAGTCTTGGTAGCACTTAAAGTAGCTTTCTCAATTATTTATCCAAAATATCGTAGAAAAATAAATAAATACGCTATTTCAATCATTAAAATATGACAACGTTTTAAATTTTTATTTACCTATTCATATTTTATATTTACTTTGTAATAGTATAATTTAATTTAATAATAAAAGTTATTTTTACAAAGGATATATTAAATGTAAGACTAAAAATTTGCAAACGTTGCAGCTGTGTATCACATTCGTAAGATTTTAGATTAACAATGACACCATTTAAAGAAGAAATTAATTTTACATTTTTTAAGAATCCGTTTCTATCGAACCAACTTTCTTTTTAAGACATTAATCCAAAAGGATCGCTATCAAAAATATGGGCAACAATAGATCAAAAAATGTGCTCAATATAATGATGAAAATCTTTAGCAATTGCTGCAATATAGTTTTTTTAGAAAGAAGACTAATGTTCTATCCCACAAGTGTACATTTTATGAATTTTCCAAAGATTTGAAAGAGATTTTATATTCTACCACTACATTGAAATGGAAAAACTTCGAAAAAGTCATCAAAAAAACCTTTAAAAATAAGCAAGGTTATTGTTTAACTGACGAAAATTTACAAGGAGAAAGTTAACGGATAAATACATCCTATGAGATAATAAAAAAGCGTCAGTGATACTTCTTCCACATAAATAATATGCGTTATCAAAATGTTGTTACACTTTTTGGGACTCTACTAAAATCGATTCTAATAAGCAACTTTTGCAAGTATTTTTAGCGTATACATTTAATATAGTATCAGAATACTATATTAGGTTCAAAAACTTGCAAACATGTCAAGCAAGCTCCATTGTTGCATTGTCCTAACATCCTTGTTTGAACTGTTTGTATGCAGAACAAAGTATGCAAGCATAGAAGTTAATTGCTGTACATTTCAAAACTGAACACTGTTTCTGGATTGAACTTAATCTTGTCAGAGTTTTTTTCCGTTTTTACTTTTACTTCCAATTTCAATTCATTGAACAACCAACGAAGGAATCGGTATAACAAGCAGTGAATAATAATGGCCATATGAAAGTCAATCCATAGACGTCCTTTGCAACAATTTTCAGACATGTTAGAGAAAATTAGTGAAGTCAAACCTCATACGTTTCACCGTAAATTGATTTGGCAACATTTTGTACGTCTGAATGAAAAAGCTCGTAAGGATATTTCACGTCTGCCAAAATGAAATATCTGGAAATAAAGTGGGAGAATTGGTGAAGAGAATTCGTTAAATTAGCTTTGTAAAAGACTTTCTGTCCAGTGAATTGGAACGGGTTTATCGAGGAGATGATGGTTCAAATTATTTGACTTTGAAGATACACAATCAAAATTGTGGTAAAAAGCTATTAATAAATTTTGAATATCTAAGTATATTGTTTTGTTGATTGGGATTTTTTTTTAGTCAAAAGTAGAAGATGGGAAAAGTTTTTAACTATGAAAGCACCAATTAACAATTGGATATTTTACGTAAATTTCTAGGTTTTCAATTTGCGTTTGAAAGATTTTAGACAAATACAAAAATTAAGATGAACAAATGTGATTTCCTTATTTTTCTGTAATATCACGATTATTGGAAATGAGCTTTTTATTTAAGTACGTAGTAAGTGCTACCTTTTTTTATTTTTTAAGCTTCATCATTATAGTCTGTAAAATTACTTACCATTGCCGGCCAATAGTATGTAAGGAGTTCCTTATCACAGCAAATTTTTTAATGATCGAGATTCAGCAATTTTCAAATTGATTTATCAATTTTTTGCGTCCAAAATAGAAATGTTCATTTAAATATAAAAAGGTGACAATTTTACAAGGCAACAAAAATTTAATGTAGACTCATCCTTATTTTTTACATTAATAATTTAAATGAGCACTCTACAAAAAACTACTCCAAAGAAGAATATAAATTGAAATAAGAATATAAATTGAAACAAGCCGTGAAGTGTGACCCATGAGGTCCACACGGTCAACTTCAAATACTTCAAATAATAAAAATGTACCTCTCATAAAAGTTATTGGAATGACTTCATATTAATCGTAACATCTACGCGACTGTCAATTGATTACATAAGGATTTTGGTGCATTGGTTTGATTGATTATTCACGCGGATCAATCGGAGGGGGGACAGGTTACAAAGCAGTTTTTTCATTAAAGTTAAAACATGGTGCTGTGAAGACTATTGAAAATCTGCTCAAATTTTGCAAATATTAATAAACTTTAATTGACTTTGCAACAATGTCTTTAGAATAAGAGATTTAAGGTATTATGATTAGAATGAACCCTTTTTACATGGTGACTTTGAATGATTTTTTATTTTTAATTTAATTTTTTTTGTAATCATGAGAAAAGTTTTTGCCGGTTTCTCTACAAAAATTGATAAAAGTTTACAAATTCTATAAACATTTATTATTACGATGTGCAAATCAGGTTAAAAATAATTTTTTTTATGAAAAAAACACTACTTTTCAATTTTTATTTAATAAATCAAAAAAACCGCTTTAACAATTTTTTTTAAAATATAAGAACATCATTACAAAATGTTAATACCCGTCGATTGACACCTTAATGATTGGAAGATTATATTTGGTTCTCGCGATATAATGAATGACGTAAATGACCTTGAACGTTTAATGATTTTTTATTTTTTATTTAATTTTTTTCGTAATAATGTAAAAAAATTTTGCTGGTTTTATAAACATTGATTACTTAGGTTTGAAAATCAGGTTAAAAATTTTGTGGTTTTGAAAAAAACCTAATTTTTTGCACTTTTTTTTTAAAAAATTAAAAAACGGCTCCACGAATTTTTTAAAAAATCTGATAGAATCATATAAATGTTAATATGCGTCGATTGACACCTTAATAATGAAAATCGCATGTTTGATTCGTGAGATATAGCGCATACCATGGTTGACTTCAAGGGGTGAAAACAGCAAACCCCCCCGACCGAAGTTTCACAAAAACTAATCAGCTCTTAACATTGCAAAGACGCTTCGATTGACACCTCCACAAAGTCGATACGACTTCGTTTACGTGAGTTATGCTCGTAGAAAAAAGTGTCCACGAACGTACATACGTATGTACGTACGTACGTACATACACACACATACATACTTCTGTCTAAAAACACTGTATATTCTATAGACTTCAAAACGTAAAGAACAGTTGAAAATTTCAATTTCGATTTTCGAGGCGATTACAAGAACTTCCCATATGCTGGGAAGTTAATAATATCTATGTGTAGGTAGTTTGATTTATTTAAATATGTGACACAATATGGCTTTCACTTGTTTCAACATTTTTTTTTGTATTTATATATTTTACACACTTACGCTCCTTTTTCCAGCAAAGTAAAGACAATTAAATAAATCACAGAGAATAAGGGAAAAAATAAAATTCAACAAGTATTGACGTTACCTAAGAGTTTCAAAAGCACAAATTTGGTTCGCCAGACATTGCGACCGGTCAAGTTAAAAAATAAGACTTGAATAATCTTCACCTGAGGCGAACAAATATAAGACAAACTACCCCCAAGAACGTTAGCCACCCACCTTTTGTGACTACAGTTGCAATTGTGCAAGCACTTCACCGAGCCTCGTAAAATATAGCGAAGATTTCAATTATACATATTATTGGGTTGGTAATGAAGATTGTAGATAGGAATTATAGAAGGTAGGATGAAGCATGAAGGTTATAAATGTGAATAGGTAAGGCGAAGGAAATCGTAGGTAAGATTTGTTACATTGAATTTCGCAAGGGCGAAAACGACCCTGAAATAAAGTCGCGTTCAATTACTGGGTCATGAAATTCAAAGTCGATGTTACGAAAATCATCAAAATGTGGTTAGAGAACTGGAATAGTTAATACGATAGGTTTCAATACCTCATGTTTTGCAACCAAGTCAAAAGATCAACGAGCCTAAAATGTTTGAATCTGTCCATTTAGATTGATCTTCTTCAAACATTTTCTTTTATATACATATCGTCCTTCTTGCACGTAACAAGCCGCGAGGTGCGACCCTTAAGGTCCACACGGTCAACTTCCCAGTAATATCTACATAAACATCAAAAACATTAAACACAATAATAGTTTTGAAAATAATACTACTTTAAATAATAATAATGAGAGGTATTCATAGCAGTAAAAGGAATGAGTTAATATCAATCATATCATCTACGGAAGGTTCCATTGATTATGTAAGGTTTTTGGTCGATGAGGACAGATTGATTTGATTGAATATTCACGTGGATCAATTGGTGGGGGCCTTTTCTACTTTATTTGTTATTTTCATATCGATGCTTGAAGGACAAAAAAGCGCTAGCAAAAATGAATGCAGTTTTTGTTATTACGCCCACTGCAGAGATTTTGTCGCGTGATAAAAACTGATAAGAATGTATAAATTTTATAAACATTTATCAATTATTTTTTATGAAAAAACCCTAATTTTTCGCATTTTCTTCTATTAAATTAAAAAGCGGCTGAATTTTTTTTCTATAATGTTAAAAACATCACAAAAATGTTAATACACGTCTATTGACACCTTAATGATGCAAATATTATATCTGGTTCGTGAGATAAAGTGAATAACAGAAATGAACTTGAAGATCATGATAACTGTTAATGATTTTTTTTATTTTTTTATCAATTGTTTTCGTAATCATAAGAAAAAGTTTTGATTGTGTTTTTACAAAAACTGTTTGGAGTATATAAACTTTACAAACATTGAATACTAACCCATGCTAAATAACTAATATAGAATAGCGACGTAGGCAGATATAAGAAAAACAAATTGACAGTCGTTATACTTCGCGGATAGAAATAATTATACAAAGCAGTTGAAATATAATGAGCTTAATACATCAATAAACCAAACCTTGGTCGTGCTGTCTGGTGGCGGATGGTAAATAACAGCACCTGAAGAGGATGCCATCCGACACCCCGAAACCACGCTTCCCATTAAATTGAATACTATGTTTCGCAAATCAGGTTAAAAATTTATTGTTTATGAAAAAACCTTATTTTTGCACTTTTTTTCTTAAATTAAAAAACGGCTCCAACATTTTTTTAAAAATTTGATAGATTCACAAAAATGTTAGTACGCGTTGATTGACACTTTAACGATGCAAATCGTATGTTAGGTTTGCGAGATATAACGCATGACAGAAACGACCTTCAAAGGAGCAAAACAACCCCCCCCCCCGGAAGTTTCCTAAATTTAACTAATCAGCTCTTAAGATTACAAAGTTGTTTCGTTTCACACCTTAACAAAGTCGATCCGACTTTGTTTACGTGAGTTATGCTCGTAGAAAGAACTTTCCACGAACGTACGTACGTACGTTCATACACACACACATCTTCTTTTCTAAAAACACTTTATATATACTCTATAGACCTCAAAACGTAAAGAAAAGTTGAAAATTTCAATTTTCGAAGCGATTTTAAGAACTTCCCATATACTGGGAAGTTAAAAAAATTCTGCCGGTGAAATAACTAGTTAACATAAAACAAAAACTATAGAACGAATAACAGTTTCAATTTCGTTCTGTTTTTAATTATTGAATTATATTGTATTCCTTCCAATGAATTATTCAAGCATGGCTTATTGATTTCGATTCCTGACAAATAGTACGAGGCATGACTGTGCATATGTTTCCTCCTGATTATAGAAACTTCTGCATTGCTTATTATTAAATTTATACGCCACCATACTTTCCACAAATGATTCATGACTAAATTATGCACCACATTCTCAACAACATTCGGTTCACTAAAAAATTTATGTGTTGGACGCGTGAGCCTAGAAAACCATGCCAGCAGCATTCGTTATTTGAATAAATCTTTTGGAAAAGTTAATTATACTTTTACTACATAAAATATGGCATTGCACCAAAGTGAATAATATGCAAGCACTATTACTGCTTGTCGTTAAGCTTTTCCAGTCAACTCGTATTGCGGCTCCTGCCGCGCTTAGAGAAAATTAATTACGCAAAATCATCTCTGCTCCTGGTCGTAATTACAGCACTCTGCAATGTAATGCGAAACTGAATTTCATTTAAGTTACGGCTTATAATTAAACTGAAATGCAGAATGAAGCCACCGCCAACTCGATATTTTGTAGATAGAATATTGCTTCGAAGAGATTTGATGCGTTTCGAAACAGATGCTTATTCGGTTTTATCCTGCTCGAAAATTCATCGAAATAAGAATTTTGAATGGGAATACATTTTTCGCTGAATAAAATACACATTCTAGGATTTTTGCGTTCATTTTGTTATGCTATTTTCTAAAATGAAATGTTGTTATGTTCTTATTGATATGCCAATTCAGATTAGAATTTATTTCCTGACTATCCTCGCAACCGCTAATGCTAATAGCAACCATGGTACATTAATTTCTAAAGATGATGATTGCTAGGTGCTGAATACTGCAAATAGATTTAGTAGAGTCCGCCAAATGTGGTAAATATGATTCCAAGTTAAATCTTATTTTATTTCAATATCCACCTTATTCATACAAAGTTTTTATTTCCTATTGCACAATTCAAATAGGATTATCTACAATAAGGGAAAATATTTTAGGATCATATGTTTATGTGCTAATTTAAAAAAAAATCTGACCCACCACGTGAGTGACCCATAAAACCGGTAATCAATTCTCGTTCACAGGGTACGTTGATGAGAATTGACAACTCTTCCTCACCAATGAACCATTCATTCACTTGTACATCTAACGATATACATAGTGCTATACGATACCCCTCCTAAGCAATTAGAGTTTTCCGTATGACTGTTTTGTAATAAGAATTTGTCTCCACCACATGGTCTTTGGGTATTTTGGTGGATGTGTAGCGCATGAGAATGCCGAAACTGAGCAATTGGCCATTAGTTATTGCTTTATAGCTAGAAGCATGATTTTCAAGGAGAGTGTGGACTTGAACCGGTAGATACACTACATGTATACTACAATGTACGTATCTTTAAAAAACATCATTTTTAACATGACAAATAAATAAAGCTCACCTTAAAGGTTCTGGACACAATCTGATTCTTATTAACATATCTTAGAAAGCAAATTGTAAATAACGCGCTCTCTCCCTCACTCATTTGTGATTTAATTATATAATGTTGAATTTTCCAGCTATATTTGTGTCAGCTCTCGTGTTCTCATCGCGCTCTCACTCGATTTCTACCCTTACCAAATCCATTTGAGCATCTTCATCGACTGCATTAGGGATGCACGTTTTCTTTTCAGTCGCTCTTACACGATCTTTTTTCCTAACCGATTTGTTTTCTGACTATCTAAGGAAAGAATGTAACCTTACGTATTAAATAGAGGCTACTCTATCGAAAATATGAGTGTCTACAGCTAAACAAATTGTGACGCAGCTACGCACATCTGCTTCAGCAATAAATAAATAAACTTTTAACTTCATGCCTGGAAAAATATTTTCGTACACACATTGCTCGAAAATTCACCCAAATAATTTCTGCGTAAGACCAATTTCGTTACGTTTCATCGAAAATAAAGGATCAAAACAAAGTTCCAAAATGACATCAACATAGAAGTAAGCAATAATGACTAGTATTCCCACAGCCAAATTACGAACCACATCCAATTTTGCAAGAGCAAAAGTTTATTTTTAAGAAATTATTCGGTACTGCGAGCTGTGTCCTGTTCCCTATCCATTAAAAATTGTCAGATGCAGTGCAACTCTTCTAAATAGCTATAATGAAAGTATTAATCAATCTTCCACCCTTTCAACTACAAGTGAAGAAAAATGCAGCCAAAGATACCGAATTTCAACATAGAAAACTCAAAAGATATCTTAAAATTCCGTGCGATCAAATACTCATTCTACCGAAAGCTTCCAATTTCATGGAGACTTTCAAAGTTCAAATTTAATAACACAATGAAACACTGCATTTCTAGCTGGAAAAAGGATCCTTAGTTTGGTTTACTGATGAATGTATGGTGACAGTAGGTACTGGTGCAGGAGTAAACAGCTAAACCTGACAATCTACTTATCATTGGACAAGGTTGCAGCAATATTTCAAAGGAAAAATGCACATTATGGATTTTTGTATTCAAAAGAGTAGGCGCAGAGGTTAAAAGAATTTATACACTTTAGGATAGCCAGGTAGGAATTAAGGCTTTAAAATAGTATATACATAAGTTACACTTGACCTGAGAAAGTTTTCAAAATCTTGCCACCGTGGAAAAGATGAACTTTGTTACTCTGATGTGAGGCCCAGGTTACATGGAAAATTAAGAAAATCTTGACGATGATGATATTGCAAAGCTTAGAGCGGAAATCATTTCTATAGCCGCAAAATCATTCTGTGGCGCAGCCCAAGCATCTTTTTGTCTCGGCTCTTGAGAAATTTTTTAATCCATAGATAAAAGATTACAAGCTATCTTTCCCGAGTCTTAGAAATTCCAAACCTGAAAAAGAAGGATATATGGCAATAACGGGCCTTATAACTTGCCACTGTCCACTAAAGTATCATCTTCAAGAGATTCAGAGCTCTGCATACTCTGCCAAATCAAAGTGGAGACATCAGAGCACATATTCTATGATGTGGCAGTTCAAGGACGACTACAACATCTGAAGAAACACTATCTAGCCCCCAATTAAATGATATATTAGCATCGTGGTATATTTTGCGATTCGTTGAGTCTCTTCACTTGTAATAGAAAAAAACGGATCAAAATAGGTTTTCTTAGGTAACCATTAAAACTATATCAGAACAAATTTATGTAACCATATGACAAAAGTCTTCAACAAAAGATGAAAATTAATGCTGAGTTAAAATAGACTTACTGAGGTAACACCACGATAATCTCCTGTACTCTACCTCAAAGATGGTGTAAAAATCAGTAATAAACATAAAAAGTACAAATTTTCTAGATCTTATCAATCAAATCAAAGTTGTTGAAACTTCTTTGTAGCAAGTTTCCGAACTACGAAACATAGTAGAAATTTAAAAGATTTTAACCACACGCAACTTTTTAGTGGCACTTGTATCGAAAGAACTTTTTAAAATTATTTGAAACATCAAATATCTAGGACCATATCATATTCACAATATTTTGGTTTTTGAAATTGTTTAAGTATTTTTTGTCAAATTTTTCTGGTCGTTTGTTGTGTTCGTGAATGCCGAAAAGCTAAAAAATACCATACCATAGATTGTATCAAATTTTGGAATACATGCTCTGTTATAGATATGAACGTTAGAAATGATTTTAAAAAACTTTATTTCATAGGCATGATCATATTTGTTTTTAATAATAATAATCATTAACATATTTTATTTCCTTATTTTGACTTAAAATGGAAAAGTAGTTACGATTTCATGTGATCATATTGTCATGCCCTGTGAAAATAAAATTGTTTATTGACTTACAAAATTTAGCTTGCATGGCCTTTTTGCATTGTAATTCAAGGACTGGGTATACAAACTTCAACGTGCTGCCTATTACAGAAATATGCTTTATCATTTATAGTCCTAGACTTCTACTGCACGTAATCCTCACCCTAGTTGAAATGGCTTATTTGACCTACACAGTGGCAAATTATTGTTGCGGTGTATTTGCCGGTAAGCCAATTGGAATTACGCGAAAGCTTACAGGATTAAGGAATAAATTTATTTCTCCATGGTGACTTTCACATTGGCTAGATTGGGTAGTCCTGAAATTCGAACTGCAAGGCTAATTGTATGACTAGTGGGCTAATTTTTAGAAACACAATTTAAATTATGAAACGTTTACGGCTTAAGATCTTTTGAATAATGGTTGGATTATGTTTTAAGAAAAAGAGAATTCAAGTTTTGTTTAGAATCTAATTTTGTTCATATTATTAGTATTTTCAACTCAAAAGGAAATAATTTTCATTTCAATAAATATTTGCAGTGTTGATAAAATATGGAATTCAGGTGGCATTCCATGAGCTTCGGAATAACTGATATGTAATATTTCGCGGAAGAAAGTCAATGGCAAAATAATTTCGGAGCCATCATATTTGCAGGAATTGAAAAAATATTTTATTTTCTTCGTTTTTTTTACTTAATCAATTAAATGAATTATAATTTAAACTATTACTAATTTACATTAGTCTTAAAGATACAATCAGTTTCAATACGAGCACTGACTGTTCCTTAAAGAGATCTTTCAAGGAGTTTTGTTACTGCCTTCATACCCTTGTTATAAAGAAAATTCACATTTAAAAGAAAATGTTTGTCGAAAACATAATTATAATAATTAACTTCTGAAAATGCCATTCTTTTTATTTCAAAATATGTTCCCCTGCAGCATCGTATATAAAATTTACTAAGGATTCTTTGCTACTGGAATGTTTTTAAAAAATTCCAGTAGCAAATTCCATTGAATATTTTACTAAAATTTTGCATAAAATTTTGAGCTGACCCTTATCAAATTATCTCTGGTAGACTTGCCACTAGGCATTTATTGTTTAAAGCTCGTCGTTTACTTTGAAACAATTTTTACTGGATCCATAGGGTTTCAAGGTTGACAGCGATATTCAAATTAATTTTGAATTATCTAGGGGTTTTGACTCATTTTTCATTCTTTCAAACTACCTAAAGATAGTATATAAAAGAAATCCACAAGGATAATACATACCAGCTGAAAATTTTCTTTCGAATTATTTTCCATGTAATAATTAGCTACCTGGTAGTTTATCATAAAAAAATTCTTGTTCCGTCAATTATTTCAACAATTCTTTATCCAGTTAATTTTCAGTCATTAAAATGTTCACTATACGCTTTGTAATACCATAAAGAATCGATATAGAATTTTAAGATACATTGAGCAGAGATAGCACCATTAAATTTCATCCTGTTATTTGCCGAACCCTTTGACTTTCATGTTACTATTCAAGACGCCTGCATATTAATAATAAAAGCCACCGTGCACAGTGCATTTAATTAACAGGCTTGCTTTCATTCATTCAGCATAAATGCCTACTCTAGATTTCTTGTAGAAAGGCTATGGAAAAGTTATGGTGCCATCAGTAACAGCGGTTAGAAGGGCGAAAGCAATAAAAGATTACTAAAAAAGAAGGACAATTCATTGAAGCTGTAGTATCAGGGATTGACTGCCTGTCGTAAAACAAGATGAAAAAGCACTCAAAAACCGAGTCAAGCAGAAAAATAGATAAAAATTGTGGTTTTCTTTTGTAGTGCTTTGCAATTTTATATATATTGTCCAAGTCCCAAGGGACGCGAAAAATGAGACAGAATAGACCAGAAAAACGTTGTTTTGAGAGAGTTTCAATGCTTATTAATAGTGTCGACATAACTTGAGTGTTTGAAATGAATTCTTTTTGCAGTTAATGAACTTTCATTGGTCCAACATTTGCATGATAAAAAAAATGAAAATATGATGTTATTTATTGAGAAATCAACTTTTTCTATAAAAGGAAAACTTCGTTTTAATTTTGTGTATCTTTATTTGGATTTGTAATCGATTTTCCACCGTAATCGTTCGGTCTTTCTCGCTGGAGAAGAAGTTTTTCTTTTGTAAAAAAAACAACACGTAGTATTTTGTGAAGATGAAATCAATTACTAATAAAGACTTTTTCTGCTTAACTCCACTGATTATTGATTATTGTTTGTTTATGATGTCGCGATTGGTGATCCGTGGCATGAAAAATTCGTATTTTCATTATTAATAGTCATATTTGTATTGACTGGGAATCTCTTTTTTCAATGAAAACGGCACTAATATGTATCCTTTGGCGATATGAAATCAAGCGGGCCTTTATCCTTGCTGACGTCTGTCTGTCCATTAGCATTTGATTTCTTTCATAAATTTTATTCGTTACGAATCTATTCATGAATTAAGTGGTTCGTTTGTGACACGACGGATCCTCCTCCACTTACTCCGCAACTTTCTCTTTGATGATGAAAACGTTGCGCACGCTACCTTCTTTAACATATTTTTATTGCTGGGACCTTTTTGTGTTATTGCTTACCGGCTGGCATATTCTTAGATAGACATCTACCAAACTATTACAATACTACAAACTGATCTTAGAAGATGTCAGCACCTTTAAATTAGGATATCTCGTCCAAAAAGTTCAGTGCTTCTATTTAAAAAATGTAATCCTCTAAAGACAATAATTCATATTCTTCGTGCTTTATATGACTTCTCGCAACAATATTCTATTCAAAAAAATCCCAAATATAATTTTAATCTTTTGTATACTCTACGAGCTCCAGTGATACTCCAGTGGGTAGCTATTGTTATTTGGAGCAGTTGACCCTCGCCTTGAATAGTTTTTGCCTTGATTGAAAATTATTTACGGCTTCTTTTTTTTGATTGGCTGCAAAGAGTGGCAAACGGGCTTTTCAACAAGAGGATGTCTTCAAAAAACAGCGTGCCTTCAAAAGACATTTTCTTCATTTTATACTAGAAATAATTTCTCTCTTACTTAATACCCCGTCAAATCAGCGCTGGTACCCAAAATTGCTTGACATCTTTTGGGGAAATTTCGCATAGGTTTTCTGGTATTCCACGGTGAACAACCCAGTTTTCCAAAAATTGCTACCGATTTTTGTTTTAAATTTCGCAGTTTTCTTCTTTTAATTTTGAACTTCTTACTCCGCAACTTCCTCTTCGATCACAAAAAACAACGTTGCGCATTATACCTTTATCACATATTCGGGTATTCTTTCGAACTTGTCGTTTAATTGCTTACCGATTGTCATATTCTTAGATAAGCGCATCTTGATGCTTCCTTTAGATAGACATCCACAAAACTATTCCATTATTTGAAACAGATCTTGACGATCTCAGCACCTTCAACTTTGAATATCTTTACCACAGTGTTCAGTAATTCTTGCTCTCGAAGTCGCTACTACTTCAACTTACAATTACAAATTTCTTCCTTCCACTTCTCTCTTTTTTCACATTAAAGCCGATACAAAATGTCAATTCTATCTCACTTAGTTCGACGTTAAATCTCCACTGTTATCCATAATAGCTTGACATTTTTTGGTAATCGTCATATAATTTTTTTTGTGTATTTCATGGTCAACGACCACCATGTTCCAAGGTTAAATTTTGCAGTTTTTCCCTTTAAGTGAGGACTTCAAAAACCCTTAGAGCCTATTTAGACTGCCCCAATATACGCATTTATGATTGATGCACTCGGGAGGGTGAGGGGAATCGGGGGAGGGGTACAAAATGTATGTCCAAAATGTAACACCTATTTATATCACATTTATGGTGAAAATGACATTCAGCAAATTTTTTATGATTTTTATTTTTATTTTTTACAAATGTTCATTTTTTATTTTTTAAATATTTTCGACTTTTAAACAAGTCCTAAAATTACTTCCCAGATCAATTTTACGGTTTCATATGATCTCTGGAATAGGTAAAATAATAATTTTTAGTGGGTGAGCCCCCATAATTTCTTCTGGGCCCATGACCGCTGTGAACTTTTTATGCCATTCTACCCATTTTGGTGGTGAAAACCATAATCTTGACCATTGTCTCATTTGATTTCACCAATTTTTTTAAAATAACTGGAATTGATTATTGAAAAAAAGTCATGTTCTTTTTTTTGTCCATTGATGTTTTTTTGACCAGATTGTATTCTGCACTGAATGCAAAAATCCAAATCATGGCACAACTGTCCAGATCTTTTTAAAATTCTTAGGAAAATTGATTGAGACGGGTGCCTACTGGCAAACTACATGTTCCTAAATTTGCTATTCTGTTTGATTTTAAAGTGAGAGTGACTTTCAAGGCCACAAATACTTACGTGAATAGAGCAAAACTAAACCAATATTTTCTTAGAATATCGAAATTCACGTAGTTTTCAAAATATAAACAAAAAAATATATTGTTTCGATATATTTATATGGCAATGTAGATATTTTCAAATTTTAAAGGCCCCTCAACAAATTATAAACGGTAGAGATGCCTTCGTGGCTTTCAAAGTTTCTCGGCTCGATAATGTTAACAATTTCAAATGAAACAGCTGGAAAACTCGCTATAAACAAATTTCTCTACAAATGCGACTGTTCTGAAAAAGCTGTACTTGTTTACCAAACGAAGCTCATTTAACATCCAATGGGAACATAAGAAAACAAGCCGCGAGATGCGACCCTTGAGGTCCACACGGTCAACTTCCCAGTAATATCTACATAAACATCAACAACATTAAACACAATAATAATTTTGAAAATAATACTACTTTAAGTAATAACAATGCGAGGTATTCTTAGCAGTAACAGGAATGAGTTAATACGAATCAAATCGTCTACGGGAGGGTCCATTGATTACGTAAGATTTTTGGTCGATGAGGACAGATTGAATATTCACGCGGATCAATCGGTGGGGGCCTTTTTGGTCTTGAAAATTTTTGTATATGCAGTCAAAAATACGTTCAATTGCATGTAAAAAGTAAAATTTATTACAAATGATGGTGGTTATTGAAATCTTACGGTTACTAAAGAATGAATCTACTAAAAACTACAATTTTTTATTCGATGAAAGCTTTTCAAAGCATATGATCTTGCAAAGTATTGACTACAAAACATTTTACCATTCAAAGCATTGATACCGCAAATGCAAATTTGATTGCAATTTTGTTGGTTTTCAAAATTTAAGCAGATTTTTTAATTAAAAGACAATAAAAACTATTAAAAATCTGCTCAAATTATGCAAATATGTTAAAACTTTGATTGAATTTACAACAATTTTTATAAAATAAAACTTATAAAATAATATCATTCGTATAATACTCTTTACATGGTAACTTTGAATGATTTTTCACTTTTAAGTTAGTTTCTTTCATAACCATGGAAGAAAGTTTTGCCGGTGTCTCTTCAAAAACTGATAAGATTGTCTAAATTTTATAAACTGGTATCACTGTGCTGTGCAAATCAAGTTAAAAAAATATTTTTTTTGGAAAAAAACCCATAATTTTTCGCATTTTCTTCTATTAAATTAAAAAACGGCTGAAACGAATTTTTATAATGTTAAAAACTTCACAAAGATGTTAATACACGTCAACAGATACCATATTGATGCAAATATTATATCTAGTTCGTGATATATAGTGAATGATAAAAATGACCTTGAAAATCATGATGACTGTTAATGATTTTTTATTTTTTATTTAATTTTTTACGTAATCATTAGAAAAAGTTTTGATGGTGTTTCTACAAAAATTGTTTGGAGTATAAAAATTATATAAGCATTGATTACTTTATTTGGCAAATCAGGTTAAAAATTTATGGTTTATGAAAAAAAAACCTAATTTTTTGCACTTTTTTTTTAAAATTAAAAAACGGCTCCAACTATTTTTTTAAAAATTCGAAAGATTCAGAAAAATGTTAATACGCGTTAATTGACATCCAAACGATGCAAATCGTATGATTTGTTCGCGAGATATAACGCATGACTGAAATTACCTTGAAGATCATGATGACTGTTAATGATTTTTTATTTTTTATTTGATTTTTTTACTCATGAGAAAAAAATTTGATGGCATTTTTATAAGAACCGTTTGAAGTATTTAAATTATATAAACATTGATTACTTGGACTTGAAAATATGGTTACAAATTTATTGTTTTTGAAAAAAGAAACCAATTTTTTGCACTTATTTTAAAAAAATTAAAAAACGGTTCGAAGAATTTTTTAGAAACTTGAAAGAATTACACAAATGTTAATATGCGTCGATTGACACCTTGCCTAAGGAAATCGTACGTTGGGTTCGCGAGGTATAACGCATGACAGAAATGACCTTCAAACGGGCAAAACAGCGAACCCCCCCGACCGAAGTGTCCCAAAAACTAATCAGCTCTTAAGATTGCAAAGGCGCTTCGATTGACACCTTAACAAAGTCGATAGGACATTGTTTACGTGAGTTATGTTCGTAGAAAAAACTGTCCACGAACGCACGTACGTACACACACACACATACATACAGACTTCTTTCTAAAAACACTTTATGTATACTCTTTAGACCTTAGAAACGTAAAGAAATGTTGAAAATTTCAATTTCGATTTTCGAGGCGATTACAAGAACTTCCCATATACTGGGAAGTTAATAAAGAAATATACATATCTCCGCTACATGTAGATCTTCAAAGCAACTGAATATTACTCCTTTTATCTGATAAATTTTAGTAAAATACTTATATATCTAACTACCTTTTCAATCTTCCAACTTTAGTTTCATAAACAAATCAATCAAAGCCCATTTTCATATGCACGAAGAAGTGTAACACAATTATTACCGATGATATCATGTGTGACGAATATGTTTTTATAGTAACTACCAAAGTTTTTTTATTGAACGAGCCGGTTTCCACGATCAAGGGAAACAGTTCAACAGATCACGGCGTAATCAAACTGGAATTTCCATAGCGTTTCCAAAACCCATCGTTTCTAGCGAATGATCACAGTTTGTAGCTCATGATGGGGGTAGATATCACTATCTTGTTCTTGATGTTGCCCACATCTTAAGCCTTAAACTGCATTGGAACATGCTTAGTCAAAGTGAGAAGCTTGAAGGTGACGATTGTAATATTGTATTCTACTGGTGAGTATCGACAATATATAGTCTTAATTGGGTTTGCACGAAAATGTTTAGCTGAGAATGTTAGAATATCCCAAAGACAATCAGAAACTGAGATTATTCTCTATGTTGATGTCAAAAGGTGTTTTAGAAGTGATTATTATCAATTTTTATGGAAAATAATGTAAAATTCATAATAATCCCTTTTTTATTTCAGAAATGAATCTGATAGCATTTTTAGTGACGATTTTTGTTGCATCTGCAACTGGAACCAATAAGGAAAATGGAGGTTGTACAGATCCTGGCAGTTCGTGTGTGCCGCATTATCTATGTTCCTCAAAAATGTCAGATTTGATTGAGCTCAGAAGTAGGAGTGATGAAAATCCTTGTGAATCCTATTTGGAAGTATGTTGTACTAAGGAAGAACAGCGAGTCCAGAAGCGAAATGTTGATGGTGTAGTCAGCAGTAGCAAAGAGACAACTATAAAGTCAAATGTGGGATGTGGCTTTCGCAACAAGGACGGTGTAGGATTCCGGATAACCAATAACGATGGCAATGGTGAGACAGAGTTCGGTGAATATCCATGGATGGCAATAATTTTCAAGCAAGCAATCATAGCGAACATAACTGTAAATTTGTTCAAGTGTGGTGGTTCTTTGATACATCCTGAAATTGTATTGACTGCTGCTCAATGTGTGTTTAATACTTCAGCGGAATCTCTTAAAGTCCGACTTGGAGAGTGAGATTCACAAACTAAGTATGAATTGTATGCCCATCAAGATCGAGAAGTCGCCGAAGTGGTAATACACAAAGAATTTGGAAGTGATACACTGTACAATGATGTTGCCCTTGTCTTCTTGAAAACACCAGTTGACATTGAAGAGAATGTGAAGACAATTTGCTTGGCAGGAGCCAAGACTTCGTTTGACTCGAAAAGATGCGTGGTCACCGGTTGGGGCAAGGATAGCAAAAATGGAAGGTATTCCATTATACTAAGAGAGACTGATGTCTCAGTTGTTCCACGAGGTCAATGCGAAACTACTTTGCGTAGCACAAGTCTGGGGGAAAAGTTCGAGCTTCACAGTTCACACATTTGTGGTGGAAGCGACGCTGGCAAGGATTTGTGTCAAGGTTATGAAGGGTCACCATTGGTGTGTCCAATCGAAGGGACGATCGATCAGTATCAACAAGTAGGGATATTCTCGTCGGGTATCGATTGCGGAGATAGTGCTCCTAACGTGTATGCTGGCATTGTGGAGCTGAGAACCTGGCTAGATGAGCAGTTGGCATCTCGAAAAGTAGATAGTAATTATTATACGATTTAAATATAATAAATTTAATGAAAATGTATCGAAATAGTTTTTGAGTATGCTTTTGAATTTCTCGTTGAAAAAGACTTCAATTATTGAAGACTATTCATCATTTAACAAATTATTCACGTTTCAGTTAAAAGTCGTTAGAGAAAACACTTGACTAATTTTTTGACTGGGAAGGGGAATGAATTGGTCCTTTAGCATAGAAAACCGAAAAAAAGAAGTTGGTAGGATCTCTCGATCGTAGATACAAAATTTTGCACTGATGCGATTCTGCCTGGCGCTTTAATGAAAACTTAAACAAAGCAGACAAATGCTCAAGATCAGTGGGCTTAACTATCTGGTATTGAATGCTTAGCCGGTTCGTTTAATTCAGAAAGTATATGAATATAGTTTAGTTCAGCTACATTTACATATATGAAAGATTTGATACTTACGACATGATTGTTCTAGCTAAAGTTTGTGGTCCAACATTTATCCTTCGATAAAGCTTTTCTTTGAAGCTTAAGACAACTTCATCAAGTTGAATTAGGTCAGAATGTTACCCCATAGAGAACCACTAATTTATTAATCAATCACTGGCATCTTTATCTTGTGATGAAGTGAATCGATCTGGGTATCATTTGCAAAATTATTATGAACTTGTATTTCACTCAGATAATACCAACTGTTTCTGAACGGTGCTTTTGTAAATTCTATACTAGCATCTATGTATATATTATTGATGGTTTATGCAAACGATACATTTTCAAGGCTTTTACCAACTTAAAAGAGTATCCAAAATATACTTAAGTTGAGTTCAATGAAGAATGAATAATATTCTCACGATGCCCGTGTAGTCCATCAATCCGAACAATATTCAGGAGTATTCTTTGTAGATAGTTTTCAGTGCAAATCGAAAATGCATAAAAATGTGTCTGAGTAAGTGCACATGCATAAGTACGTACAGTGGTGAGCACATGTGGATACATGTTAATCAATGTTGACTTAAAATACTTGTAAAATCCTTAAAAATACATTAATCGATTTGAAATTTTTGCAGTTGAATTCTTTATTAATATTTATGTGAAACAAATAGTAAACAAAATTATAACTTATAAGCTCAGTCAACCAACCAACCAACCAAGACAAATAATCGAAATGGGCAATGTATCCACTTTTGCACGTTTCGTTTCTTCTATGTTGCAACACTGATCTGTGAATCGAAACAAAACGTAATAACGGGATTCATAGCAGATGAGGTGTGTGTTACCGTTGTGCGAGATAGTGTTCTACGCGGCAAAGCATAAAAGTTGGATTTAATCAGTCACGCGTTTTTACTTTTTCCGTGAGTATATCAATTTTGAAGCAAAAATGAAGAAACTACCGGAATACTTAGAAAATCAGATTGTGGAAATGACGAAAAACAATGACGCTGCACGTAAAATAGCTAAATCGCTCGGTATTTGCCACCGAACCGTGCTTCAAGTAAGAAAGAGACGCAATGTTAGTGCACCTAAAATTAATAAATCGCGACCACGATTGCTAACTAATAAAAATACTCGAGCTATGGAGCGCCTCATGACCACAAAACCATAGACAATAGCAAAAGATGCTCCAGTTGCCATTAACAAACCCGTAAGTGAGTGCACAGCACGCAGAGCGCTTCACAGGATCTGACTAACAGCGGCAGTTAAGCAAAAAAAACAGCACTATCAGAGAAAAATGTTGCAGCACGGCTCAAATTTTGCTAGGAGCACAAGGATTGGAGCGTAGATGACTGGAAGAGGGTAATTTGGTCCGACGAAATCAAAATAAACCGATCTCAGTCCGATGGTAAGGAGTATTACTGGCACCGCCCAAACGAAAAGTTGAAAAACCATCAAGTGAAAGAAACTATGAAGCATGGAGGTGGCGGTTTGATGGGGTGGGGCTACTTCACTTGGTGGAACGTAAGTCCATTGGTTAAAATCGATGGTATTATGAACAAGGAACAATATCTTCATATTTTGGAGTCTAATCTACCACCTTCGTAAACGAATCTGCTTATCCAGAATATGAAGTCATTTTTCAGCAGGATGGAGACCCAAAGCACACGTGAAAATCGTTAAGAAGTGGCTCATCAGGCAAAGTTTTAAAAAAATAAAGTGGCCTGCTCAAAGCCCACACCTTATCCCGATCGAAACTTTACGAGATTTGCTGAAAAAACGACTAGCTCGGTACGACACCGCACCGAAGGGTTTGGATAAGCTTTAGTTTCGAGTTCAAATGGAGTGGAGTAATATTCCACATGAACTAATTGAAAAATTAGTGGAGAGCATACCTAAGCCTATGCTCGCCATTATTAAAGTCAAAGGTCTGCGGACTAAATATTAAAAAAAAATTTTAAGCTTCTTTTTCATGAACGTGCAACAGTGGATACATTGCCCATTTCGATTATTTGTTTTAAAAACTAGACGGAGCTTAAAAGTTATAATTTTCTTTATTACTAGTTTCATACAAATATTAATAAAGAATTCAACTGCAAAAATTTCAAACCGATTAATGTATTTTTTTAGGATTTTACAGGTATTTAATGTCGCATTTGGTTAACATGTATCCACATGTGCTCGCCACTGTATGTATGTAGACTATGTTATGCATAATCTTTAAGTAGCTGCTTTGTTTCGTCTTATTCAAGCTGGCGAAAAGATATTTCTATTTCGATCTTTGAATGTTTCGTAAATCGCTGGATGTGTAGCTTCTCCGATCAGTACGGCACTTGCATACAAAACGTGTATTAATATGTGAAGACTACGTCATGCTGGACAGTTTATATGCCGGTCGAACGACGACGTCAACAATTAAACCACCTGAAATTCCCACTAGACTTCACGTAAACTAGTTTTATCCAAGTTTAACTGATTAAGTGCGATAGCGAACTACGCAGATCGTGCGACTTGACGTCATCAATGTTGTGAATGGTTTTTAGGTTCATTTCACAAAAAAATGTGCAAATCTGACGATTACCAGATTTGAACCAGCCGCTCAGTGAGTATCTGCAATCTACAGATTCGCGTTCACTGAAGTTTGCATCTACGAAAGTGATAGTGCTGGAATTGATGCTAGGATGGTTAAGCCGAATTGCAGTTCCACCAACCATTTCAAGGTTGTTAGCCAATTTGTTTGATCGCTGCTTCGGCTGAATATTAAATGGTTTAAATCAAAAGTGACTAATTTTTGTTTTTTAATTCCCAATATTGTGGTCTTTCCAACTATGCGACTATAGCAGTAGAATTTTTTGTCTGCCATTCGTGCTTGATACATAATCTTGTTATTTAGTTACCATAATAACGGAATTTTTATTTTTCACGCATGCATTGGCAATATATTGCCAATACATCCAATGCTTGGAAAGAAATGCTGCGATAAAAGATGATAGTGGCTGATGATTTACCAGCGAAAGTGACCGTTTTTTTTAAATAGTGCAGGAATCAGAAGGATTAGCTTTCCATTTACTTCACGAAATAATGATCATCTCTCTGAAAGGATGATCAACGTTGCCTGACTAACTACTGAATAAAATAGTGCTCTAGGCACCACCCTTAAGGTCCACACGACCAACTTCCCATTGGGGTGCAGAAAAAAACAATGATTTGTTTTTATTATTAATTATTATTATTGTTAATTAATTTTATTGTGAATTATCATCGTTATTTTTATTAGTTTTTTTTATTTAATCATGAAAGCTTTAGTAGTGGACGACGTCTGAGCCACCTGGTGGTCCTCTCCCAAAGCCTCGATCTCCTCTTCCTACTCACCATTACCTCTACCAAATCCACCACATTCTTGTTTTCTGACTTGCTCATCACGTCCCCGATTTCTCTTTCCTCTCTTTCGTCCCCTTTCTTTTATTTCCTCTTCTTTTCTTCTTTTCTTTCTCTTCTTTCTTAACTTCTTCCTTTTCCGCTGTATTTTTTTCCTTTTTCTAATGTTTGGAGTGATAGGCACTGCTGAAATGATAATAATAATAGTAACATAGAATTTTAAGAATAAGAACAATAATGACAAAAATAATGAAAAAAAACTAAAAAAAACAATAACATTCAGATTTTAAAACAAAAAGATTATTGATTTTTTCGTACCGAACAATATCCTCACATCCAGTTTTTCCGAAGTATCATTAGTTTACATTGTTGCAAACGTCTTCCACTATTATCAACAGCATTTTTTGGTTATAAATAATATTTAACAATTTTTAGCAATTATTATTCGTTATTGAGGGTATTTCATTATTATAAATATGAATCATTCTTTATTAAGAATAATTATAAATGTTATTTAAAATACCAAATTATAACTAACAATGTTTGGTTATTATTAATATTATTAAATTATTTATGAAATCATCTAATTATTAACTGCACTAGCGTCACTACTGCCATTCTGCTAAACTTGATAGTATAAGTTTAAAGTTCTATAAATTAATCTTGTTTTTGTTTATAACAATTTTTTTCAGAATATTTTTCACAAGGTTGATCAAAATGTTGCTGAAACACACAATAATAAAATATTACTATAAAGGTATTTGGGATCTGCAAGAATGAATAGTGCATTTCAGTTTTAAAAATAAGCTTGTCTTTTTTCCAGTTTATTCATCCTCAATAAAAAACGGCTGGACCGATTTTGCTGAAAACTCACTCAGTTTTAAGTTACGCAATTACGCGTTGGAGAAACCTCCCGTCTCACGTCAACATCATCATTGGCTCTCGAGATAATTGAGAGGGAAATAATTACGAACGCGCATGCGCACATACGTACATACACACACACAGACATCTCTCTAAAAACTATGGGTTTGAATTAAAGGTCTCAACCTTCCACTGGAAACTGGGAAGTTAAAAATTAAAGACATGCTGTTGCTTTCACCAATATAAAGCAATCATACGGTATGACGCCTATTATTTTAAGCGTATTTCGTGATTTTTTTTACTAACAAAATAATATGGATTATTTTCTGCATTTCTTGTGTTTTGATTTATATTTTAGATCATACAAAAAATATTGTTTGAGTAAATTTTATTATATTTTCGATGTTTTTGAATTCAAATTGGACCTCTCAGAAAAAAGGTGAGTAGATGGTGTGAAGCACATCACCATTTTATTAATAAAAAGAAATGGATTTTTCCGAGGATAATTATTAGTGTGAGCAACATATCGATGGTTTGGTTAGAATTTTAGTTTTGCCTCGTACCAAGCGAAAAAATTGGTTTCCAGAAACGAGCGTTGAATAAGGCAGTAACATGCATAATTTATAGTTACATGAAACTGCTGCATTATTTCTTCGTCGGCATTATTCAATAATAATGATATACACTCGCAAGCTATGTGAACTTTACTACAGCAGATAGGTGTGCACGACAACCTTTTCGTTTTTTATCAGCAATTGATTTGATTGAAGATGTATTTGAAACTGCCTCTGTTCGTTTTTGAGATAAGGAGATCAGAGAGTTTAAAAAAATTCTAATGACTGCATTTTACATAATTTTTGCATGAAACATAGTGCAATTGAAGGATCACAAGGATGAACGAATGTTGAGATTAATTATGGAAGCAAGATTATCTAGATGAACTATGCCTACTGAAGATACCACCGCCAGTCCAACCATCCATGGATGTATAATGTATTCACTTATAATTAACGGAGTTTTTGTAACAAATATTAAGCAAATTCCATAAGCAGCATCTGCTTGACTATATCACCATGAAGTTGAAGCTCAACTACCATCCGTTATTCTTAGAGGGAGTGAAGATGTAATCAGATAATTTGTATTTGGGCATGACTATGAAAATAGTTCCAAAACTTTTGACTCACTAACAGCTTTGGTCCATCAATTTAACTTCTTACTCAAGTAGATGAAGCCAAAACTAGCGAAAAATGTCTGTGAAATTCTTGACTAAGTTTTCATTTTCCACCACCAACACAGTGACAATTAGACAAAGAAAAATAGGGAATAGAATTTTGTTTGTAATCCCTGCTCATTCAACTGAATCGCAATCAGTCTGGGCCCATATTATAAGAATCAATAATACACCAGTTTAAATCGACTTTTGGCCTACTGAAGACTTTTCTTAACTCATTGCTTCTGTTAGATCTATAATCAAAAATGCTATAATCGAATACTTCATTAGTATTACACACTCACTCTTATCAAAGAGACTAAGCCGATTTGGTCTTACGTTTACCGTTTTAAGGCTTCTCCAAATACAGTTACAAAATGTATAGACTTCACTGTCTATATCTTTATTATTAAAACACGTTTTTTGAACACAATTATTTTTATTTCCAATGAACCACTTGGTTCGAAAATTTTTCACGAACTAAGACTTGAAACCTATTTTATCTTATTTATATACTATCTTATTTCTAAACATGTGGTAGCCACCTTTCTTAACTAATTTTACATAGGTAGCGTCTTGCCTTAAAGTAATATACATTTCACAAATTCGTATCTAAATTCTTAATCTATATTTACATAGATCCTGTGAAATACCGACACTGCCACAAGGTAATAAAATTGGAAGGGTGCTTAGCGGAATGCCGACAATGTCACAAAACTAGTGAGAAAAAAGGATACGTATGGTACGCATGTGAGAACTACGTAACTACACTTGTTATAGGTTTTTTGGATCCAAAATCACAGTTCACAGTATATTACTTTTCTTCAACTTTATCTTTCATGGCTTCCCAAGACTGTCCTCATTGCTATTCTCGTTGATGTAAAGGGCTTACCGCGACTTTGTTCACCACCTCCGTTTCCGTGGTGACTCTTGAATTTCTTATCTTAACTTAACTCCTAATTATATGAGCAATCTAAAATACCTTCCTAATGACGTGGTACGATTTTCGGTCTATAACGTTTGCCTACCGGGTGAACCGATCGTGGTTGAAGAACTTCAAAAAAACAGCCCAGAGTTTCGTTTTGAATGAACCTCACTTCCAGTGAGAATTTTTCAAGACTTCTTTTTCTACTAGATCGACCGCACTGCGTGCTAAACGTAACAGACAGCGTTCTCCAGTAGACGAATCTCTATAACGATTTGTTATCTGCGTTTACTGAATGCTCCTACCGTTTAGGCCTTTTCCCTGGAAAGCAGCTACGAATTGCACGGCTTTTCATGGTGCGTCTGGAAGATCTGCCTGGATTAATACAACAGGAGATGAAAAGTATACAAACCTTCAATGTCTGCTTCATTTCCTAAAGAAATTGATTTCAAAATCAAACGATTTAGTATCAAAAGTATTTTTGTTTTACAGCTCTAGGATTTTTCATAATGATCATTATTCCTAAAGACAGTACAATTAAAAATCTGAGACTGAATGTCTTATTTATGAAAATAGCTCTGTGATGCTCAAATATAATTCTGAAAAGGTCGATAGAAATTAGCCCACTCGCTTAAGATCCGACTTTTCTCATAACTATAAATAACATATTGTATTTTTGATTATCGTTTCCGTTTAAAAACAAATGTTTGCACGTATTAAAACAATATTTAATTTTATGCTTTTCTAGTATGTAAAACAAATACGTAGGTATTAAAATTATTGTTGACATTTTGAGCTTTCGTATCATCTCAAAGAATCTATCAAAATCCATCTACAATGTATGTACATATATAACATGAGAATTTCACGCTCTTAGTTTAATCCAACTCCATTTTTCAAATCTGTATATCTATTTGAATTTCAATTACAGCTTTTGAACTGCATCAATTCAATGAGGCTACGAGTATATTTAAATTACATCAGACTAGTTACAGCTTCCTGAAAGATGAAAGCTTCGTATAAGTTGATCCTTTTTGCATTCATACATTCGCTTTGTATACACAAGTTGGAAATAGAAGCTGGACCGCCTATGCAATGCTGCCCAGCCTCCGGTCAGGAACTTATTCACAGTGCAACAACTAAATTAATTAGCATGGAGGATGAAGTTCAAGAGGAAAACCTGGTCGTTTCCTTTTTATGTTGCTATTAGCATTTTTTCAATTGCATAATCAAAGCAAATCTGAGTGCTGTTCGCTTGCTCTTCAGCAGCAATGCTCCTAACATTCCCATTTGGTTTTGATGAGCTTCGCTCATGCTAGCATTGAAAATGATTTACCACTGGAGAAAATGGAAAAACTAATTTACCGAAATACATATTTTCATATTCACATATTATTTGAAAAGTTTTAGAATTTGATAATCAACCCACTCATAAATTCGGCAACAATACAACTTAAAAGATCTACCATTCGCAAAAATTTCCATTCAAACATATTTTAATATATCCTATCACATATGGACGCAAGTGGAAACTAATGAGCAATATATATTCCGGACAGAAAGCGCAATATCAATTACTTTCATTTCTTATGCACTTCGAATTCATTTCGACATTATATCAAGGATTTCCCACTGGCAAATCTGAAGGATACTTCGTTCCATTACGGCGGACGGAATGCAAAACTAGCACCAATAAAAGGAAAAACATCGCGGCCAGTCGCGCTCTGCAAATATTTACCCGGGATGCTGGAGAACAACATGAAAAATGGCCGAGCTCGCAAATGGACATAAATAAAAAGGTCCTCGTTGGAGAGGCAAGTTAGCATGCTTGTAGTTTGTGCTAGCAGACCCGGATATGGTGGAATTTCCTACTGAAATTTATGACCGTTGAGAATGTTTGCAATTGTTGAAACAGTTCTGCACCTAGACCGAGTACTATCCGGTGCAATTCGCTAGAAGTGGATCATTGATTTGTTTTTATAGATTTTTTTTTCATTATTTTCAGAACATGATGCTGTGAAAAACTACCACATGGCAACGTGTAAAAACATTTTCATTCGCTCAACAATAGTCTAGTGACCATTAAATTTTTTTGTCGGTGGATTTTCATAAAGCGATAATTTGTTATCCGAAGAGCTTGGATAAGTTTGCTTTATTCTAGGGCAGTTAAGCGTGCATAGTTCGTTTGAATCTATCTCTAGAACTTTGTAGCTTAAAACGAGCAGAAAGAACTGCATTTGAATGGAATTTTTCGTTGGAATTGGTAGCCTGAATAGAAAATTTTCATGGAATTTTTGAAAACTGGCTTGCTTTTTTAAAAACTTAAGGACTTTTAAATCAATATATCATTGGTTATGTCTTGGGAAATAAATTGGCTAAACTTGGAAAACGCCAAGAGTTCTTCCTTCGTTCTGTGGACAGTGTCTCAGTGTTACAAATTGAGTGACTTCAACAAATTAAAAGTGTCGCTTCTGATATTCTGCCACGTAAAGTAGACACGTACATCCCTACTTTTTCATAACAGACTAAGTAGAATCATTATTGGCATCACTCATCTTTTTAATAAGATTCTCTTTTAAGAGATATTTCGTTTTGGGTTGGTAGGATCGTCACCTGATCATTAGCACTGAAGTGGTCAAATTATCTTTAACTGAACTTGGTATAAGTTCCCTATCAAAACGACTGAATTTCAAACATGCAAAACAACTCGACTAATACCTGTACCTATTGTTGGGAAATAATTACAAATTCAAACGTTTTTCCTAATGATATTTCTTTTAAGATAAAGACTAGATGAAATGGAAAGATGACAGGTGTACACATAAAAAAGAAGTAACTTTATCGAACTTATAAGTCTACATTAAAAATTATGCAACTAATTCCTCGTTGTAAACTGAAAATTAGTGTAGATTCAATTTATGCTACGAATTCAAATAACTCAGTATTTTTTGAATTGCCGTTGTTCTTGATCACTTCCATATGTCTTTGGTGATTATGAATTGATTTAAGGTTGAACTCGCAATGGAACTCCCAGAATTTATGATACGCATTTTGAGCTCACCCACATAAGTTACTTCATTTCTCTGCATATCGTGAATTTCATGATGCCTCAACAATTTTCTGCGGTTTCAAATCCTGGTTAAGAGGCGGTTAATTCAAAATATCGACTAGAAGCAGCTGCAATGTGGAATGCAGCTATCACTCTCCACCACTTAACTATAGCCAAGGTTTCCACCAACCAAAAGAAACGCGAGTGGCATTAACTACTCCCATTTATGCACTTTTGAAATAGATATTTTTCCGTTAACGTGTCATTGGGTGGCTAAACTTACTGGACTCACTTTCTACAGTGTGTTTAATTCATGACTGAAATAACTAGATATCCGAAAATGTCATCTTTACATTTGCATTTTATCAATTTAAACTTTGTTCACGTTCGAAATTGGTACTTTTTGCGTGGTGGTGAAGGTGGTGAAAATTTACCGAATCCGGGTGAACAATCTTGTACAGCCTGCTATTTCTTAACGTACCTTAATATCCGCCGTGTTCATTTCGAGTCTTCCCCACGACCTGGTCTACGTCCTGGATAATCAATTATATAATAATAATAAATTATTGTTTCTCATGATTTTCTACAATGTTAAGCTGAGATATATAATTGTGTTGTAGAGAGATTAGACCTGATAATAGTCTTAACAGCTCTAATTCATTTTGAGGTATTGTGCAATTTATAGGGATCGGTGATAGTTTATTAGAGAAAAAGCAGATGGAAAAAAACCTCAAGATTTGGATAAGATAAAAACTTACAGTATATGGGGGGACTTAGAAGCTACTTGTTACAGTGTAATCTTATAACTAGTTGTAAATTCATGTTCTTAGTTTAGATTATCTTTAAAGTAATCTTATGCTAGTGATTTATTGTTGAAAATTGTGGAAAGGGTTGTTGAGCATCAAACACGAGTTTCTGAACTTATTGAGTTGTTTGTTACATCTATCATATATATATATTCTAATCCTGATATTTTATGCAGATGCTTAGTGGAGTACCAGGGTGGCAGTCTCAATATAATTTTTAAAAATTTATTTTGTGCGACCTTAAGTTTTTGTAAGTTGGATTTCGCAGCTGTTATCAAGATTGGGGGAGCGTATAGCAGTGTTGGTTGGAAGATCATTTTGTATATCAATAATTTATTTTCTAGGTTTAGTAGTGAAATGCGATTTATAAGTGGGTATAATGTTTTGATCAAGACACTATTCATTTTTTGACGTTCTGATATATGAGCTTTGTAAGTAGGTTTCTTGTCAAGAGTAAAACCTAGGTATTTGACGGTATTAGTCCATTCGATGTGCTGTCCACAACATTGAATGGGTCTTCCGGGGAGAAACATGGGGCTTCGACGCTTTGTAAAAAATATTGCTTTTGTTTTGTTCAAGTTAATTTTTATTTTCCATTCGGAGTAGTACTAACTTAGTTTTTTGACGCACTGTTCGAGCTTATTTATTTTCAATTTGGAGTCCGTATGGGTTGTATACAGTGCAGCATCATCCGCGAAGAGCGCTAATTTGCATGTAGGTATGCTGGGGATATCGCTAGTGAAAATGTTATATAGTGTAGGACTTGACACGGAGCCGGCTAGTATTGGGAATAATGTTGAAGTCTTAGAATTTAATAAAATAAAATATTTTCTATGAGAAATTTTAAAAAATTTGTGTGAGTTCATGTTACAGGAGCTTCTAGTGATCCAAAGCTTGATTTGGATCTTCACCTCAATGAAGTATAAACTACTATCCTAGTCGTCGCCATCTTCTCGAATTATTGATTGCATTTTCAACGAACACCAATTCATGGACTTCATGACCACTACAAATACGTGGGAGTCCACCTAGACCGACGCATGACTTGCGAAAAACATATAAGAGCAAAGAAGAAGGAGAGTGACCTGAAAGTTTCTAAACTGTACTGGCTTATAGGCTATAGATCTAAGCTAGCTTTAGAGTGTAAAGTTATATTATATAATTCTATGATAAAACCCATATGGTTCTACGGTTGCCAGTTATGGCAAACGGCTTCCTCATCCCTAATTGACATTATAGAGCGATCACAGAACAAAATACTGCGGCTAATGTCTTGTGCGCCGTGATACATTAGAAACGCCAATATTAGAAAAGATCTCCAGATACCATCGGTTTCTGAACATATTCTGAGAACAAGAACTAAATTTAGTCTTAAATTGAGACAACGTTGTAACCAATTAGCATCTCAGCTGGGTACAAAAATTGTTTCAAATAGACCTAAAAGAAAAATTAACGTTATAATTTAAGCATTGAGTGCCTCCGCACACTTCAAAACAAAGTTTACATTTTAAGAATTGACATTCTATACCCACATCTTATCCATTTTTGTTATTTGTTTTTAAGAAGATTCAATAAACACACTTATAAAAAAACACTTCATGGGCTGTTCCGGTACTGTACCCAGCTTTAGAAAATTTCAGCGTTATTGATTTTGAGTATTTACTTGAGTTTTCGTGGACTCGTTCAAAGTTGCTTTTGCTCTCAGTGTTCGCCCGGTCGTTGTCTGATAATTTTTTCCTGCAATGACCTTGCCGCCTAATAATTATGTATAATTTACGTATTTTATCTTACTAATATCAATTGAAGAATACAATAATATTTCTAGGCTTTGAGTAATTTTCGCCTCAGGTGAAAAATGTCGAAGGCTTCTTTTTTTGTATTTGACCGGCTGCGATGAGTTTCGAGCCTAACAATTACTTCATAAACTTAAAATTCACCAAAATACTCTACGGGCAGGACTCATATCTTTCTTATTTGGAGATGAATTTTAGCTTTCCAATGACCTTTGCAACCTTGTTTTAGTTTTCATCCGCTTGTTCGTTTCGAGGATTTCCTATAGGAGTTTTGGAAAGTGGAGCAACAAAACAGTTTGGATTTTACATAAATAAATATTTAAATATATATTCTTCTTGTTGCAATGATGCTGATGAATTTTATTTTTCACCTAGTCGCATACAAACTGTTTGTTTTTCGACAATGACGGAAACTCAGTAACAATTCTAAATTGTTATTAACTTCCCAGTATATGGGAAGTTCTTGTAATCGCCTCGAAAATCGAAATTGAAATTTTCAACATTTCTTTACTCTTTGAGGTCTATAGAGTATATATAAAGTGTTTTTAGAAAGGGAGATGTGTGTGTGTGTACGTGCGTACGTACGTACGTACGTCTGTACGTTCGTGGACAAATTTTTCTACGAGCATAACTCACGTAAACAAAGTCGTATCGACTTCGTTCAGCTGTCAATCGAAGCGTCTTTGCAATCTTAAGAGCTGATTAGTTTCTGGGATACTTTGGATGGGGGGGGGGTTGTTGTTTTGCACCTTTGAAAGTCATTTCTGCCTTGCGTTATATCTCGCGAACCAAACATTTTAACCTGATTTACGGAACACAGTAATCAATTTTTATAAAATTTATATACTTCAAGAAATGCTTGAAAAAACATCATCAAAACTTTTTCTTGTAATAAGAAGAAACATTAAATAAAAAATAAAAATTCATTAACAGTCATCATGATCTTCAAGGTCATTTCTTCCATTCAGTATATCTCACGAACCAGATATAATATTTGCATCATTAAGTATCAAACGGTGTGTTTCAACATCTTTTTGATTATTTTAACATTATAAAAATCCATTTCAGTGGTTTTTTTAATTTAATAGAAGAAAATGCGAATAATTAGGGTTTTTCCATAAAAAAACCTGATTTGCACAACACAGTAATAAATGTTTATAAAATTTATACATTTCTATCAGTTTTTGAAGAGAAACCAGCAAAACTTTTTTCATGATTTTGAAAAAATTTCAATTAAAAATAAAAAATCATTCAAAGTTACCATATGAAAAGTGTTCTTCTGAATGATATTACCTTATATCTTTTATTCTAAAGACTTTGTTGTTAATTCAATCAAAGTTTTAAAATATTTCGATAATTTGAGCAGGTTTTTAATAATTTTTGCAGACTTTTAACTAAAAAAACCGGCTTAAATTTCGAAAACCATCAAAATTTCAATCAAATTCGCATTTGTGGTAATCAATCATCATCACACATCCACCAAAAGCCTTACGTAATCAATGGATGCTCCCGTAGATGATATGATTAATATTAACTCATTCCTGTTACTGCTATTAATACCTTTCATTATTATTATTTTAAGTAGTATTATTTTCAAAATTATTATTGTGTTTAATATATAGACACAAGTAATATTTTTGATGTTTATCTAGATATTACTGGGAAGTTGACCGTGTGGACCTCAAGGGTCGCACTTCGCGGCTTGTTTACTTTCCAGCTTACAACATTGAAGTAGCTTAGGTTCCTTTTCAAATGGCTTTTATGTTACCAAAACTGCTCAATTTTTATCCGTGTTATAAGATAATTCGTTCATTTCGTCTAAGTAAAAATAATATTAGTGTGTTTATCTTTGATTATTTTTCAAGAAATTATCAATCTAAGTATATATATATAATCGACTATGTCATTTCGTTCAAACTTCTTTTGATAGTCACACAAGAGCTTTGTGTAAGCTTCCAGTAGTTTTCTCATACAGTGTTAAATTTTTCATATCAGTTTTGACTTATTGAAATAAATATTTTAATTACTGATCTAAATAGCTTGTTCGTTATTCTTTGAAGAAAAAAAGAAGTAAAAATGAACCCTTCATTTATTAAAATTGATTAACTTCTTCTGTTTAGTAGTTTTCTTTTCTTCTTCAAATCTTTTGCTATACAGCTTCAGAAAACAAGTATTGTAGTCATTTTTTTCAATCGTTTTTATGTCTTTCACTTGTTACTTGATTTCAGTTTCATTGTTCGAAAAGAGTATTGTAGGTAAAAACACTTCACACACGCATCAGCTGTTTGATTAAAGAAAACTATCAGTTGAAATTTGTTTTTATCTTTTTAATGCATGCCAACTATTTTTATTCATACATTACGATGAACACACAAAAATCATTTCGCGTCTTTATCCTGGCTCGAAAACATGCAATACGCAAACATACTATACTATTTATATCACCTTAAATATTATAAAATCATTTACTATACATCCTCTTACCCAGCAAACATTCTAGGTAAAACAATGCAAGACATATTATGCTCCATGCAAAATGAGATTATTATACTATAACATAATAACGTAATTCCAGGACGAATCCGTGAGGAGTATCTTGTACGGAATCATTTTTGAAACACTTCCTTCAGCACCGGAAATTTTACATCAGAATTACCTGGAAGGTAAGAAATTCTTAGACAAGATATTTTGTAAATTGTTGTGTGAAATCTCTGACATTTAGGAAGTATTCAAATACTATCATCTGTTGAGATGAAAATATTTCTATCAACGAAATAACTCATGAATTTATTCAGTATAAAGTCTTAGAAAAGCGATGTTTCATACAGCAACAATTTGTATGGTATTTACGAAATTCGTCTGTTAGGCAAAATGAATGAAGGATGTTTTTTTCTTTCTGCGAAAATATCTTTTGTCGATTTCAATGTAAAGAAAATCAAAATTCAACTTAAGTGTTTGTGGTGGGAAATACATCAATGGAACCCTATATAAAATTGTATCAGTTATGATTTATTTATGTTGTTTCGTTTTATGCATCAACAAAGTCTAGAGTTTGCCTGAAATATTACAATTTTATCAGGACTTGTTTTTGAAAACAGATAACTAAGTTCAGAATGGCATATGAAAAGTCTTCATGGCATCAAAATCAAAATCAAACATTAATTTCGTCTATATTAACTATTTATTTTTCAATACCAATGAAATGCGGTGAATACAAGAAAATCAAAAAAAAAAGTTTTTGTCCTATAAAAAATATTTTTTCAGGAAAACCACAAATTCCAATCAGAAAAAGTTTATGATGACTTCCTGAAATTTGGACTATTTTACAAAATGGAAGGAAATTAACTTGAATTTATAATTCTTAGGGTACCGGCTTTTTCTTAGAACCTTGTTCAACTTTTTTGTCATGCGTCATTTCCTCAGTCATTATTTCACATCACATATCTTTGAAGGCGTCATCTAATGTTTCTTTGCTTAGCATGAAGCTCTATCTTAATTTTTCGAGCAAATCTTATAAATGTTCAATTGAATCCAAGCCGCATGCCATTGTTTTGGAACGTTATACAGTAACTATAGTCTGACAGGCTCGGATGTAAGTTTCGGATTATTTTTTGCAGGAAGTAAAACCCAGTATCCTAATCAAGTTCAGCAGCATTTTGTTTCAAAATATTTTAGAAATTATCGAGATAATCCAATCTTTTCGTTTTTGACTTGAAAATTGCAACTTTCCAGCATCGCTGCCTGCCATTTACTCCAACATCATAACACGTCCATCATGCTTAAGGGGCTACATAGGTCTTATCAAAAAGTCGATCGAAATTTTTTCTTTATAGTTTTTGTTTTATACGAAAAAAATATTTAAAAAACGATGAGAATCGGAAAAATGCTAAAAAATATGACACGAAAATTCATTCAAATCCCTTCGCCCACGAGCGAAGGGCATAAAACAAAAGAAATTTTTGAATTTTTGATTTGAGATGAAAGATTCGACGAGAATGAAAGGTTGGTCGAGAAAAACTGCAGGAAAATTGACAATTTTCAATGTTTTTAGTTGAAAATTTTTTCGCAACTTTTTGAAATGCTGAACTGTTATGTGTGTAAATTTTAAATAAAACAAATTTTTGGTTTTTAGAATACAATTTTTTTTGAAAAAGTTGTTTTCTTTCCTTCAAGACCTATGTAACCCCCTAAGAGAAGGTTGTAGGTTTCCTTCCATTCAGTTCTGTTCCTGTGTTCCTCCAAATTATTTTCCGACCGTGCTGATAACACACACAACATTCTACATCCAAAAATAAAACGTTGTTCCAAAAATTCACTAGTTTATTTGTATTTGCTGTGAAAGCTATACGCTTCTTTCGGTTAATTTTTCAAGTGAAACGTATCTTCCTGGGTATATAAACACTTTTCTGAAATTTTGTTTTCCCAATAAAGTATTGATAATCACATATTGGAATGCTTGGATTTTGGATCTATTTTCTCCTGTGACATCATTTCGCGCTTCTCATTTGATGGTAACTTTGAGAGATGGACAGAACGATGCTTGCAATTCACAATTTCGGTGTTTTTGTTGTTTAAAAACCCATCGCAGCGAATAATATTGCCTTTCTACTCTATAAATTATATTTCTAAAGCATTTTTTCACACTTGCACATACTTCAAATAGTTTACCTTTAACTAACAAAAATTAATCATCTCTTCTTCTCCATGTTCAAGAAAAACGTTGTTGTCTCATAAATTGGCCAGCAAACTCAAATGGCTCTTATTATTTTCATTCCCGACAATATATACAAATGCAAGAATGTGTTCCCAACTATAAATTTTGAGAATTTCCCAAGTATTCTCTGTGAATGCTGTCTTTTTCTAAATTGTCAAATTGCTTCAATGTTTTTTTGATTACCTGGTATCCATAGTTTTTCATAAGTTTCCTCAAATGAATTAATAGATATAGTTGTAGTAGTATAGACAAAAGGTGAACGCATAATATGTTTACGTATACATATTTACGTATATATTTTTGTTTTCTTGCTAGATATCTTAATGTAAAAATTTGGCGTTTAGACTGTTAAAATTTTTATTGTAAATACCGGTTTTAAAATAAGAAACGAGAGTTTCAGTTTCAAAATATCTTTAATTATTATTTTTGTAGCTTATTTGTAATTTCACTTTTCAGGTGGTACCTACCTGAAATGACTATTATGAAAAATTAATTAAACTTTATCTATGACCCGCGCTGTGGATAGCATAGATAATAAGTAGCATGGACACAAGAGCCAAATTACCGCACATCCGCTATACAACGCGTTGTGTGGAACTATGCACTCATATTAGTGTTCTAATTTGTATCAGTACACATGTCATTCGCACAATAATTTGATCGCTAAACTGTCTCGTCAAAATACATGTGCCCAATTCCACATGGAAGAATTTCGCAGCGCGTTTTCACTCGTTCTTTCGCGTGCGAGTTTAGCACCGAAAACGAGAGCACTCTCTCTCTCTGAAGAAGGGTGCATCTTTTGTCTTATGTGTTTTTTGACAGCTGAGAGTGTCCGTGCTATATATTCTTTATGCTATGCCGATGTATCATTTAACAGTCATAACAGCAATATTATAAACTAATTTTGAAGTAAATATGACAGTTGTTGCATTCGTCACCATGAACTGAAAAACATACACACAGCCGATTGAAGCTATTTAACTTCTTTACAAATTATTTGTTGTTTGATTTACGGAAGGTTTACGTTGCACTTCATTCAACTATTGATCATCCTCACTTTTTGGTGCATGGTTTTGTCAATAAATTGCACAACAGAATCAGAAGCGATAGCAATATTCAGTTTAAACCTTTTATTTGCAAATATTTGTCTGCATAAATAATGCTTTCTATTTTTATCTACATTTAAGGTAGATTTTTTTTTTTTGGGTGCGTGTTCTTTCAAAGCCATCTGCATTGACTTGTTTCACATAATGGTAGAATATAGTATTAATCCTCGATTGAAAGAATTTGATCACTTATATAAAATAAATGAATATTGAAAAATTATTACCAAAGAGAATGATGTATTGTTTAAGTTGTGCGATCAGATGTGGTTTGATGTTATTCTTGAAAATGAATTGAGGTTTATGGAATAAGTAATTACGTCACTTTACGAAAAACTGTCATATATACCGCCAGCCTGCATTTTATGACAGTCGAGATTCAAGCCTCAGTGCTGATTTGAAAATGTAGTCTAGGTGCGACCTTTATGGTCCACACGACTAACTTTCCAGTGGGGTGAATAAAGAAACTATGATTTGTCTTATAATTTATGATTTTATATTCTATTATTATTCTAAAATATTATAATTTTTTTAGCCATAAAAGCCATTTGATAGTGGAAGACGTCTCGGCCTCCATCGTCTACCAAAGTCTCGACAAGATCCAAAATCCCCCAGATCCTAAATCTCCCAGATCCTAAATCCCCCAGATCCAAAAATCCCTCAAATCCAAAATCCCCCAGATCCATAATCCCCCAGATCAAAAATCCCCCAGATCTTTATTACCACGGATTCTAAATCCCACAGATCCTAAATCTCCCGGATCAAAAATCCCCGGGTCAAAAATACCCCGAGACCAAAAATTCCCCAGATCCTAAATCACTTACATCCAAAATCCCCCAGATCCTAAATCCCCCAGATCCTAAATCCCACAGATCCAAAATCCCCCAGCTCATAAATCCCCCATATCCTAAATCCCCCATATCGTAAATCGCCCAGATCCTAAATCCAATATTAAGATTATTTTAATCTTGATTTTTTTTCAAATTGCATTTTTTTTAAATTTGATCAGAATTTTGCTAAAACATACAATAATAATAATATTACTATGAAGGTATTTGGGATCTGCACGAATTAATAGTGCGTTTCAACAGTTTTAAAATTAAGCAATATTTTTCAGTTTTTTATCCTTAATAAAAAACGGCTAAACTGATTTTGCTCAAAACTCATTCAGTTCTAAGTTACGTAATTACGCGTCGAATGAAACCAGACTCACGTCAATGTGATTTTTGTTTCTTGAGATAATCGAGACGAAAAATAATTCCGAACGCACATACGTACATACACACTCACAGACATCTCTCTAAAAACGATGAATTTGGATTCAAGAGACCTTAAACCGTGGAGATATTTCAAAATTTGAGATTCGCGAAATCGACCCCATTACAATAACTTCCCACTGGGAAGTTAAAAATTGTTTTTTTTGCTTCGGGATGCACCACTGTTCCTAAGCTTTGTCGGGTACACATTCAAAAATCCAAAATCAGTAGCATGCACTGGTACTGATCTTCAAAGAGATGCCATTTTTAAAATAGTCTTCTGTTTTAAAGTTTTATTCGGTTTCACGAACAAATTTTAATATTACAAGTTCAATATTTGAAGTTTTATACTTCCAGTTTTACAGCCGTTTTTAAATGGAATTGATACTTATAAGTTCCTAACCAGCAAATTGTAATTAAAGTTAAACGTCTAACTTTCGTTATAGAAAGAGCATACTTAATAGCAACTGTTCTTATTAGATGAAACTATTTGAAATCACCACTCGATTTTACGCACACATAATGGCAATTTTTCTCCTCTAATAAAATCACGAACTTTCAAACAATTCAACAAACGTTTCAAAAAATGGTTGTGCTTAAAGATAATAGCTATAGCCAAATGGAAATGCAAGAGAAAATCAAATGGAAAATTTCGCTTGAGGACAAAACACAGGAATCGTAGAACCATCGAGAAAATTTCCTTGAACATCCAGACCATATTTGAATACGATTTGTATGCGATGTAAGGGAACGATGACACACACTCTGGGATTATTTCTATCAAGATAACCTATTCAAATAAAGGAACAACATCATTTTGGATCAATTTCAATACCTGAAAGGTTTACCAATAGCACAATTTATATGTTCAATGTGTTTTCAATTGTGAGTGGATAGAAACGGAGAAGACATACCCAAATAACTATGAATTTTGTGAGCACTTGAATATATTTATGTATTTTTACTCAGCATTAATATTTTCTATTCGTAAATAATACCAATTGTAGCCTCTAAACTGCTAAAAAAAGAAATATTTATTTCACTTATTTTTGTAATATTATAAGCATGTGAAACAAAAACCACACTCTATTCGAATTTTCGTCTTTCCTATATTTATTGCTGTAAACTGTCCATTCCTTCATCTTTTGAAACAATGTTAACGCAGTAAAGTTGTATCTCAATTATTTGCGAAAACTGGAAAAGTTCAATGTTCGTTTCTCTAAAAGATACATTCAAAGTGCTACCGTAGAATAACAACTTCAAAGCAATTCACTCATACACTTGCATGGTAAAAGTCCCCAAGCACTAAAGATGTGCTGACACGACAGTGAAGGTGATGTGAATTTTCATGGTGTGGAAAATGAATGAAAATTCGAACAATGGGTTTCCTTTCAAACAACTTTGTTGCGTCAACGAATTTTAAGTGTAGTAATTTCATGCGATTTCAGTTTGTGATATATAAGTTTATATGTGATTGAAAAGTTATTTAGTTAGATGCAACAAGACCTGGAAAAAACTTATTGAATTCAGAATAGGGCATATTAATGTGAGACATGTATACTAGACAGTGTGTTCTTTATAATTTCTAAAATAAAACACTTACCTACTGAACACAAAAAAGATGCATGTATGGATTCTCGATTTTCATCTTAGCAACAATTTTTATTTGCTAATTTTTCCTTTAAACTCAATTTTCACGATGAATACGTTAACTTTCTTTTTAGTTGATTTTTCCCAAATGATTCAAGTATATTTTTTCAGTTACTTTCGAGGACTTAACGTATGAATTTCTCTCATCATTAAACCTCTTGTCTTTTGTTAGCAACTACTTTTATTTTTAGTAGGAAGTGTGGTTTCGGCATGTCGAATGGCATCCTCATCTTAATTAAAAAATAGTTGAAATATAACGAGCTTAATCCACCAATAAGCCAGCAAGTGGTAGTGCTGCCCGGTGTCGGATGGCAAGTGGTAGCACCTGATGAGGATGCCATTCGACATGCCGAAACCACACTTTCTACTAAAATTAATTAGGAACCAGCCTATAATCTGGAAACAATAAAGAACCTCCATTAATGTGCATTAAATAGTGTTAGCAGAGTTGCGAACCAGAATTGCACACTAGAAAAACGTGTTGTTGACAAGAGTAGGAGGTTCTAATACATGTTATAAAATGGCTAAGCATAGGCACATTTGCGAACCAATTGAGGGTCGTTATAACTCATAGATGTAAAATTAAAAAATAGTTGAAATATAACAAGCTTAATCCACCAATTAGCCAGCACGTGGTAGTGCTGCCCGGTGTCGGATGGCAAGTGGTAGCACCTGATGAGGATGCCATTCGACATGCCGAAACCACACTTCCTACTAAAATTAATTAGGAACCAGCCTATAATCTGGAAACAATAAAGAACCTCCATTAATGTGCATTAAATATTGTTAGCAGAGTTGCGAACCAGAATTGCACACTAGAAAAACGTGTTGTTGACTAGAGTAGGAGGTTCTAATACATGTTATAAAACTACTTTTATGTTCTTCAACCACAGTATATTATTACTTTTAAAATTGTGTCACAAAAATTAGAAAGGGTAAAATTGTCGGGAACATAATTTTTCGGTGACAATAACCAAACTTTTAGCCAGATTTTTTAGGGGAAAATATTTAAAAAATATCATAGGTTATTTCCAATATTTTACAAATGTGTGGTACTGTTTTGTTCATTTTTATTAAGTTGGCTTAAATGTAGTTACAATCGAAACCTTTTTCAGCCTTTTTCGTGGACGTACATACGTTTTGTAGCGATGATTATCGTTAAGAGAGAACACCACTATAATTAGCCACATGTGAGTTTCTGCTGAAATGTATCGCTCTGAACAATTCCTAGAACCTTAATGATTTACGAAATATCACTAAGGTAGAGTTGATGAAAAACTTCGAACATTTATCAATCTTAAAATAAGACACACTCAGCTTTCATACAACGAGAATATTTAACTTTCTTTTACTATCCGTTCTTTAATGTTATTATAATGACACGTTCAAAAAATATTCATTTTTCTTGTGTAGCTCTTTTCCAGCTGCGGCTCTAGCCCAATTTATTTGAAGAAGTATTTTTCCTTTTAATGTTTTCCTAGAATAGAAACACATCAGGAGCTATTCCCGGAAAAAATGATGCCTTTGCTTCTTACCATAATTCCGTGTTCAGGGGAAGTACCTTTAGACACTTTTTAAAATCGATTTTTTTAATTGTTTTAATCGATAGATATATCGCCTAAGAATATCATGTCAAAGTTTCAAAAGCTAATTCTCAAAATTATGGAAGATATGCATCCCGGAAGTGCCTGGCGGCGAGTCTTTTTCTCTTGACCACAAACTTTAAACGGACTTTTCTCGAAACCATGTTTTTCAACATTGCGTAAGTGATAATAAAAAAACTAGTGAATCGATTTTCATCATCTAGCATTCATTTTAAAGAGCATAAAAAACTATTCTATATTGAATAAAGATTAAAAAAAAAACAAATTATTTTGGGATCATTTTTTACTTCCAGTCAAGTAGTAAGTAAAGTAAGAAAATGTTTGGTTTGTTGATTTCAGAAGAAAATTGCAGCCAGCATCGCTTACGCAATTTACGACGTCAACGACGACATGGCTTTCAAGATCCTTTAAAAATTTGTTCATTTTCAACTTTCACTTTTGTAGAATATGTTTTTTTCAACCTCAAACATCACCTAAAATAAATATTATACTGATTTAATAAGAACTGTCTTCATTTCCCCACAAATCAGTTGCAAAAAAGACCTTTTTTCGGCCTCAAAAGGTACTTCCCCCCTTAATCTCAACGGATCTTTGGACTAGTCGGCTTAATAAGAAAATTCAAACGAAGTCACCACTGTGTGGTTGATGTATGTTTCTTTCTTTACTTTCTGCGCCCTAAGAATGTTCCTCTTTGGACTGCTCAAATTGGTGAGGCTTGAGAATGGGTGTGATCTGAGGGTCACTTCACAAGCATCTAAGAAAAGAGCAATCAAATAGGCTAGGTTTATCATAATAACGTAATAAAGCGAAATTTTTTGTTTGAACAATATCGAAACGCATATCACAATGAAGAATCAATCGATCCGATCTAATTGTTCCCTTTAACTATTGCTTGTATCTTTTGCCTTAGTGAGCCATATTTCTATGCTTTTGAAGTATTTTACAACATTTTGATTAAAGCGCTATGCTACACTATTTACGACTTTATCTAAAACTTCAGAATTATTTTTCTATAGAAGTAAGCTGGCGAGAAAAATCATTGGGGTTAATTTGAATCGAAACTCTGTCCACGCTTTGTAGACCACATTCAATGTTAGTACAGGATATACGAGTATCGGGTCAGAACCATGTAGTAGAGGCACAATTGGTTACAGTAGAAATTTGGTCCTGAAATTTGGTGAAAATGTAGATTCTTTAGTTATATGTACACGAAAGTACATAGGAAGTTGAACTTGAGCAACAGGTTTTTTTGCTCGATAGGTAAGTAAATTTTATTTTTTATTTCTTAAGATTCCAAGTATTGTTTGTTTTTCTTGAACTAATCTAATTTGCTTGAAGTTTTTTTTAAAAATATTATAAAATAATCAAGTTTTACTAAAATAATGTATGTTTAATTTTAAAGAAAACATTAAAAAATGCATTAGTAAGGATTTTTATCTTTACTAATGTATACAATAGCGACGTAGGCACATACGAACTAAAAATTGACAGTCATTATACTTCGCGGATACAAATAATTATAAAAATTAGTTGAAGTATGATGAGCTTAATCCACCAATAAGCCTAATCGTGGTCGTGCTGTCTGGTGGCGGATCCTAAATGACAGCACCTGAAGAGGATGCCGTCCGTCACTCCGAAACCACACTTCCCCACTTCATTAAAAAATATTTTTGAACTAATTTTGTTCGGTTTCTGTTTTATATTGCGGCATAATCATTATTGCATGTTTGATGTTGATGTATTTCGCATCAACTATTTACTTACTATGGGTGCTGATGCCCCCAAAGCACCTGCGGAGTCAGCGCCCTTTAAGCCACTAATGATTTCACCAACAACTCTGCAAAGTTGCAGATCAACAGTGCACACTTTCATCGAACTCAAAACGATGGTACAGCTTGAAATGAGCCCGCATGAATAATAATTCAGCAAGACGAAAACTTTTTCAGGCGCCATTCCGATCCAGCAGAATATTATTCTGACTTGGATCAAAAAAAAATCGGGAATGAATGTAGTTGTGAAACAACTCTCTTCACATTCTTTTGAATTAAATTTCAAGACGGTGCCTGCACCAGCAAAAGTAACACAAAGTTCCTTGGCAAAACTTCAAAATTAAGAAGTTTTTCGTGGATTCGATGCTTTATTCCTCTTCTTTTCCTACTTCTTTTGCTGCCACGCTATTTCTACTCACATTCTTCTGGTATTCTTGCATATATATTATGGTGGGAATGTATCCAATTGTCTGACAAAAGACCTTTTTTCAGATGAATTTGGGTTTTGGCTACGAAAGTTTCTTACATCACAATTACTAGCGGGCAATAGGAAAAGTTTTTTTTTGTCAAGTTTAAGTTGAGTTGTTCTATTTAAGACAAACAAAGCTGAATTATTTCTAGGACATGGTTAAGGTTATTCATTCAAGGCTATTTGAATGTTAAAGATTAATGAAATGAAAGCCTTGAAAGTTATAATTTTAATGGGTGATTTAATCCAATCTATGTGAAATGGTGCATATGAGAGGTTTAATCAGAAGAAAATATAGATTTCCCAAAAACACTATAAATAGATAGTAACTGTAATGAAAATAATTTTAAAGGGAAGTTACTGTTAAAATAGACAGCAAGACAATCTAAATGGTTCAGTTAAAATCAAATTAAGCTACTACAAGCAATAATGACCCTTTAACGGTGTTATTATAGCTAGCTTAATACAGGACAACTTTTATGTACGTATACGTATACAATTTTAACCGATAGTTTGCACCCTTAACAATGTTTTGTTCTTAAAATGTAATAAACAAACACTTTAGGTTGAATTCATAATAATTTAGCTGAAAAAAAAGATAACAGCACGGGCAGATACGTTTCGTTTTGTATGTAAAAATGGTACAAGCTTCAAAAATATAAAAAAAAAATCTTCAATAAGCCATTTCTTCCTGATTTCCTGTAAAGGACAACAAAACATTATTTATCCCGTCACCTAAAAGGACTTCCGATCAATTAAAACTTAATCATCCCTTTGTACAAATATAACAGGGCGTTGATTCTATTTCTGGGACTCTCACTATACGTTATAGTTTGCTGACAAAACATTTCGGCGGAAATCAATGTCAGATGCATTCACCCTTCAATGTTTGACCCTAAAACTAAAATTAATCGCATTCCAAACGTTCAAGTGACAAATCTTAAGCTACTCAATTTATCTCGAATAAAGCCACCGTAGCCTCGTCCGGACCATACAAAACTCATCAGGATCTCGTAAATTGTTGATGAACGCTTTAAATAGCCCGAGTGCTGGACCAGTGTATTATTTCCGCAATTTTTCCCGTAAAAGGTCGTCGTCAATCCAAAAGAAAATCCATCACAGCGCTTCCTTTGTCAGGTGGGTAAAGATTGGATGCCAACGGGACCTGTACGTCTGTCCTATTTCCAGTTCATATCGACACACCTTTGCTGAAAGGATACCAAGACAGAAGATGTCTATCTAAAGCTGCAAGCGTTCACGTCGAGGATCATAACAATACATGAAAAGTGGATGAGCACGCTATTACAGCAGAGAGAGACTTGACGATGAGCCAACTGGATGAGATGCTAAGAAAACAGGAAAGACAAACACAGGATAAACATCCTTTAATATGTCAGCTTGGTAGAGTAACATCTTTGCTCAGTTTAGCCCTGGCAAACAATATAGCATAGTCGGGTTGTGTACATGGCGTTCATCATAAGAGTATGTACATATGTTGCGCCACATGCTATACAGAACTAATATGGCGTATCTCATTCCAATTTTATAAAGCACAAGATGTTAGGTTGATTGAAATATTTACTCTGGACATCATAAGTCTCCTTACAAAAGTTCTTAGCTTGGAATTAGGGATTAACTGGAAAGAAATTACTTTGAAGTTGGAAATAGCAATAAATTTCAAATAACAGAACACTAAGCTTGCTTTTCGATTTCAAGTTTGTAATAATGCGGTGAGAACCATCTAATTAACAACTGAAAAATTCTAAGCAACATACTTTGGTTTATCCTTTACATTTACTGAAAAGCGTATCATAGTTTCGTATTGGATAAGAGGTGACAAGGAATATAGAAAAAAAACATTAACTGAAACGAGTTACATAGCAAAACCCAAGATCCAACTGAACCCATCAAATTCCACAATAGTCACATTTTATTTTCTTTGGTGTGAAATGCAGTACTAAACAATCCCCGAGGTGCGACCCTTGAGGTCCACACGGTCAACTTCCCAGTAATATCTAAATAAACACCAACAACATTGCAACAATGAGAGGTATTCATAGCAGTAACAGGAATGAGTTAATATGAATCATATCGTCTACGGGAGGGTCCATTGATTACGTAAGGTTTTTGGTCGATGAGGACAGTTTGAATATTCACGCGGATCAATCGGTGGGGGCCTTTTTGGTCTTGAAAATTTTGTTGGTTTTCGACATTTAACCAGTTTTTCAATTAAAGCACTATAAAAACTATTAAAAATCTGCTCAAATTATGCAAATATTTTAAAACTTTGATTGAATTTACAACATTTTTTTAGAATAAAAGATATAAAGCATACGTATGAACCCTCCTTACATGGTAGCTTTGAATGATTTTTTATTTTTAAATTAATTTTTTTTCATAATCATGTAAGAAAAATTTGCCGGTTTCTCTTCAAAAACTGATAAGAATGTATAAATTTTGTAAACTGGTATCACTGTGCTGTGCAAATCAGGTTAAAAAATATTTTTGATGAAAAAAAACCATAATTTTTCCCATTTTCTTCTATTAAATTAAAAAAACGGCTGAAACGAATTTTTATAATGTTAAAAACTTCATGAAGATGTTAAAACACGTCAACTGACACCATAATGATGCAAATATTATATCTGGTTCGTGAGATATAGTGAATGATAAAAATGACCTTGAAAATCATGATGACTTTTAATGATTTTTTATTTTTAATTTAATATTTTACGTAATCATGCGAAAAAGTTTTGATGGTGTTTTTACAAACATTGTTTGGAGTATATTAGTTTTATAAAAATTGTTTACTACATTTCGCAAATCAGGTTAAAAAATTATTGTTTTTGGAAAAAACCACAATTTTTGCACTTTTTTCAAAAAAATTAAAAAACGGCTCCAAGAAATTTTTTAAAAACTTGACAGAATTACATAAATATTAATACGCGTCGATTGACACCTTGATTAAGGAAATCGTACGTTTGGTTCGCGAGATATAACGCATGACAGAAATGACCTTCAAACGGGCACAACAGCAAACCCCCCAGACCGAAGTTTCCCAAAAACTAATCAGCTCTTAAGATTGCAAAGACGCTTCGATGGACACCTCAACAAAGTCGATAGGACTTTGTTTACGTGAGTTATGCTCGTAGAAAAAAGTGTCCAAGAACGTACAGACGTACGTACGTACGTACACACACACACACACACATACATCTCCCTTTCTAAAAACACTTTATATAAACTCTATAGACCTCAAAACGTAAAAAAAAGTTGAAAATTTCAATTTCGATTTTCGAGGCGATTACAAGAACTTCCCATATACTGGGAAGTTAATTATATATAACATGTTTCAAACCAGCAGCAATGAATTTTCATGTAGATGGTGAATAGATTAACATAGTTTGAATCTATTCAATTATAACTATCTTCAATCTTTACGTCTAAAATATCGTCGAAAGTCAGCTCCAAAATATGTTTTTAGAAAAAAATTATTTTTCGTAATTATTTCTTGAAAGTTTGAAATCTTTCAAAGTATCAACTGTCTCAAATAAAAGTCAAACCGTATATGAAAAATAATAGCTTTTATGTATCACTAAGGAACACAACTTTAAGATTAAGGTCAAATTTAGTTCTAAATTTTAGTTATGAATAAAAGAGAGTTTATAATTTCGTTGTGGGCCAAAAAGAAGCAGAAAAATAATTAGTCAGAAGGTCAACAACCAATTAAGAAAGTGCTGTAGTCACTGGTTCAAAAGTTTTTACATTTTCTACTGAAACAATAAGATATCATTTATTCTTGTAAACAGTATGCCAATATTTGAAGACTTAATTTCCAGCGAGTTAATTATTACCGCTTTACTCAACGAAATTCGAACATCTTTATCTTATACTCAAAAAAAGTGAGTGAAATGAAAACTTCTCTGGCAGGCATTAAAGTATTGTTACTTGGGACTTTGAAGAGTCTTTCATTCTCTGAATGACTTTTATAAAAATAATTTCCTCTGAATATTTTTGCATAAACGAATTGACCATTCTGTTTTCCGAAATTTTAGACAACACTACTTTATTTAAAGCTGACTGCCAATAAACATATCTGCATAAAAATATTGTTTTGGTATACATATTTTATTAGAACATCTATAATAAAACTGAAAAAGGAACGATGTCTTTGCATTGAATCTAATTAGGAAAAGTGTAGTTTGCAACCGATAGAATCAAAAAATACTCTAATACTAATAATATACTAATACTAATAATATTTTCATCTGTTTGGCGTTGCAAATGACACACGGAAACTACTAAATTAATTTTGATATAATATATCAGATTTTTTTTTAATGAAAAATGAAAAAAAGATGCCCACGAGTGAAAAAAATGTATCTCCTAAATTCAATTACACGCAAAACTGAATACAGTACGAACCAGTGCGAGAGACATGCAGTGAAATTTTCTAGACCTCGATAACCGGAGATATGTAAGCGGACGGACAGAGTAATGAAATAAGAATGTTATTGAAAGCGAACATATGCTTAATCAAAAACAGAAGATAGAATGATTGGCTTTTGATTTTACAAGGATATATATATATATTTTTCTTTGAGCTAGCACCGTTGCTTTGATAACTTGCTACCAAAAATTGTGTCTCCTAGAAAGATTTCAAACCTTTCTCAAACTTCAGAAAATGTAATAATGATGATAACTAAACAGCGTATTAACTAAAGTCCAACGAAGTCGCGGGACAATTAGCTATGTGATTAAGCTTTGTTCAATCAAGTTCAAAGGTGAATTTGATTCAATTCAAGCTAATTTCTGCACACTTATTTAATTAAATTTACTTTGATGCTCTTAAATGTAACTCGAAATTGTTAATATAAACTTTTTTCGCGAAGTCTATTAGATGCGAGGCACATACACCACCATGTAAAATAGCTAAGCAATTTGCCGCAAATATGGGCGTTCGAATACTTCCACAAAGCACTTTCAGTGGATACATCAGATAAGTATCTTGACAAAAGCATATATATCACATTTTCTTATATATGTACGCAACCTCTCTAGAAACATTACAAAGAGTTGCTGTGTTTGATGCCAATGACATGGCATTTTCAGGCAATAAAACACCGTAAATGTAAGAAAATGAGGTTTTCTCCTAAATGTAGTCCTAACTGAGCAAATTCAGGATGAACGTGACCCACCACGCTTTCTGTTCATCTCCTTTCACCGCAAGAAAAGGCACTCGTTGGCTTTTGTCACACAAACAAATGAGACACCATGGCTTTGTGCTCTACTAATATGCTAGAAACTCCGTTACGTCTATGACGAAAGGATCAGGACGAGTTCACTTCTGCATATGGGCTTTTCGGGTGGCTAAATGAAAATTTGTGGAGCAAGGCCTGATGAGGATAATGAAAACATATGCCGATCCTAGCATGTCGGATACGTGTAGTACACACCATAATACCACAGCAATGTTTCTTACGTAGATACGCTTTTCACTCCGCATAAGTAATAAATCAACCGAAAATGTTCCCATTTAGGACTAAGATAACGACATTGAAATAAATGCTTGGAATTCACTCGTCGCCTATCACATTGTCAATTACTTCCATTAATCACTCGCCCAAAGGTTGGCTTTTTGATTATAAATGCAGCGTGTTAGGCAATTACAAGGAAAACGTACATGTCCTCAAGGAGCGAAGATCTTGAATAATTGATTGCAGGTATCATTTTCTTGGATGAGCGACTGAAGTGCGTGACTCTCAAAAGTGAATACTGCTTTCAAATATTCAAAATGTGAAACAACTGAAAAATGTCTCTCAAAAGGAATGACAAATTTCAACTGGATGGATTTTTAAAGCTTCAAAAATTGATTGGTTGAATATTATTGATTAATATTATTAATTAGATTAGATATTATTAATTAATAAAATTATACACTACCATCGTTCGTTGGAAATGATAATAAAAAATTATAACGACTTTCACAAACACAGTTTAGTCAAGTGAAAGCTATAACCGGAAAACTGTGCATGCTTATTTTATTTTTCTGTTGCTTAAAAAACCACACTTCGTAGTATATAGAACGTAACAATAGATTTTAAAGAACGTCTATATTATTTGTTCCTTGATCTCCTTATCAACTAGGGTTTCATATTTGAATTTTTGGAACCTTTGGTTATTTTTCAAATTGCCTGACGCTGAACACGAAATTCGACAATGCAGATAAATACATTGAGATTTCAAAAGAATTTTAGTACTCATATATGAGACTTTGCCTGCTTTACTATATGCAAGTAAGAAGCTAACTGAAACAGTTTTCTTTTCAGCAAAGCTAACAGATTGTTCTGTTTCTATTTTTTATGCAAATTTTCCCACTTTAAATACACCAAAAAATGTAGGTCGATGTACAAAATGTAACAGGCAAACACGCATTTCATTTCTGCATTTAAAAAAATTTTCAGTCCCATATTTAAGAACAAATTATGTTTTCAAAATAGTGGGAAGAGTTCTCCGAAGAACATCTAAGCATTATTATTTTTTTAATATTTCCTACTTCATTACACAAGCTGGGTAAAACACAACAGTTGTGCAGTTTTTATTTAGCCATGTAGTCCTTAATAGCGAGCAGCAATAGCTTAGATAGGGCAGGAGGTGTACACTTTATTTAAGGATTTATGAGCTTTTTCTTCATGCTGCAAGTAGAGGTTTGCTTTATTAGTGTTTGGGTCAGGGATGCAAAATAGGCTGCCCCTCAAGTATCACAAATAGAATATCTCTTGCAATGTTTATTCTCCATAAAGTTGAAGACTATTACAAAAGTATTATCGTCCCTATTCTGTGAGGCCTGTTTTGAGGTTCGTATAACTTTGTTGAAGTTCGATTACAAATAATCTGTTCAGAGACAACCCTCCTCTGAACATTATAAAAACGATTCATTTTCAGTATTTCATTTTACCAGAGAACCGTTTATATTAAAAGCAGATTAGCTTGCAGCCTCCCGAAAAGGATCCAAATTTTTTCAAGGCTGTATTGGCAGCAAAAGCTTTATTTCAATAATCGCCTGCAATTACAACGTTCTCTGTAAAACATTAAGTGCATTATGTTCATGTTGAGTCACGAGTCCCAATAATGTTTTGAGTTTCATCCGTTCTTCTCATTTCCACCTTGCCTTTGATCTCATATAACATGTACGCTTTACCAGCCAATAATAAATTGTTTGTGTAACAAACACGCGCTGCAGTAATTCCGTGTAGTTTGCGAAACTTTCTTTTACAAACAACACGGAGCTTCCTGTTGATCTTCATAATACAGAGGGGAAAAATTCTTTTATCTTAACATTGTTAAGGCTGGTAACCTTGGCACCTTCTTTTCGGACTCCTTGCAAGAACGTGACTTACACATTTTTATGTTCTAACGAGTAAACATAGTTCCACAAGTCTGGAAAAACCAACGAAAAATGTGTTGGCACAATATCAAGGTAGGTTTGTTCGACTTTAACTTAAACATCGATATCTGCAAATTGTCGATAGGCTTTCGCATGGGCATACGAAGAATGAGCCAAAAAAAATCAAAAAGGATAAAGCTAATTATGTGTACTTACATTCAACTGTTTTTTACTTTATACAACAATTATCCAAATATTATTAGGGGATTCGGGGGAATTTTCAAAGACCAGAAATAAATGGTACGACATAAGGAGACGTAAATCTTACATAAGCTCCATGAAAATGTTATGCAAAAAATGCTTCTCCTACATGCATGCATGGACTTGGTTTTCAAGTGTTGTTTTGCGAAAAATTTGTTGAGAGATGTTTTTCACTTGTTTCCTTCCATGAAATTTTCATCCTTATTCCAGTCACAATTGTACTTTTTACGTAATCACAGACAATTTTTTATATATCAAGCAGTATATGTAAATGCACTTGTACGTCTTCTGTAGAATAAATAAGTTTTTATCGCACTTTCCGTTGCATATTTTCCACATAAATCATTCACTACTGTGTTTAATCAATAGAAATCCAATTTTCACCGCTCAAACCTATGTACAAAGGGAGATCAAAAAGTTTGCGGAATGGCAGGGAGGGTTTAAATGAAAAATGAAATTATTTTTCCTTTCCAGTATATTTTCCCTTAACCTTAACACATTTTTGAAATCTATTGAAAAGCTACTTCTTTTTTGGAAATATATGATAGTCAGTTGAGGCCAGGTCTGGACCAAAGGGTATGTGACGCAGTTGTCCAAAAATTGCATCGATGAATACCAGTCGTCGTCTCAAGGCTCCTTTGCACGGGCGCATTGTCGTGCAAAAGGAACACACCTTCCTTTATTTTTTCTCTTCTTTTTTTAAAAGCATCCTTCACTTCCTTACTAAGAAATTATATTAATCTTCCGTTATGGTGACGCCACGTTCTTTGTAATCGATCAAATAGGATACCTGCTGTACTTCCAAAGATGGTCATCATGATTTTTCCGGCCGATTGTGAGGGGGTATACGCTCTTTATGCAGCTGCATCGAGTCGGGCTGTAAATCATAATAGTGAACCCAAGTCTCGTCACCAGTTCCAATCCGGGCCATAACATCCTCTTTCTGATTTCCATAGTGATCCAAACATTCGTGAGAACATTCGAAATGCTGTCAGCATTCTCGGAACCCATCTGGCACTAACGTTTTTGATTCGATGTAGGATGTTTAAAACGGAAGATTCTGATACTCTAACTATTGCTGAAACTTGGTTTTTTCAACCAGGCATCTTTCAATACAAACTTTTCTACTGTTTTAATGATTTCTTGCGTAGTAGCCACATCTGGTCGTCCGGGTCCATGCCATTTATATACCATGGTCTTGACAGTGGAAGAGTTCTTGTAAATAGGTGGCTCTTGAAAAATTATCTGAGGTGTTTTTCTTGCTTAGTGAGGAATTTCATTACGACGTAATGTTGCATTTTTTCTGTATTACCTAATTTATTCCGGAATGACTTGTTAACTTCCCAGTATATGGGAAGTTCTTGTAATCGCCTCGAAAATCGAAATTGAAATTTTCAACATTTCTTTACGTTTTGAGGTTTATAGAGTATATATAAAGTGTTTTTAGAAAGGGAGATGTATGTGTGTGTGAGTGTGTGTACGTACGTACGTACGTAAGTGAAGTTTGGAACATTATAAAAATTGGTTTCAGCTTTTGTTTAATTTAATAAAAGAAAATGCAAAAAATTATAGTTTTTTTCATGAAAAATATATTTTAACCTGATTTGCACAGCACAGTAATACCTGTTTATAAAATGTATACATTCTTATCAGGTTTTGAAGAGAAAACGGCAAAATTTTCTTCCTTTATTATGTAAAAAACTAAATGAAAAATAAAAAATCATTCAAAGCTGCCATTTAAAGAGGGTTCATACGAATGCTTTTACTTTATTTTTTTTATTCTAAAAAATTGTTGTAAATTCAATCAAACTTTTAAAATATTTGCATAATTTAAGCAGATTTTAAATAGTTTTTATAGTCTTTTAATTAAAAAAAAAAATGCTTAAATTTTTAAAACCAACAAAAATTTTCCAGACCAAAAAGGCACCCCACCGATTGATCCGCGTGAATATTTAATCTGTCCTCATCGACAAAAAACTTTACGTAATCAATGGACCCTCCCGTAGACGATATGATTCATATTAACTCATTCATGTTACTGCTACGAATACCTCTCATTGTTGTAATGTTGTTGATGTTTATGTAGATATTACTGGGAAGTTGACCGTGTGGACCTCAAGGGTCGCACCTCGCGGCTTGTTTGTTTTTTGATCATTCAGAAGTTGCATATTTGCACTGAAAATAGTCACTTAATTGGCAACTACCTATATAAGAATCCACACCACCTCCAATCCTTACATTTCGCGAACTTATTGACCTCTTTTCGTATGTGGGCATTTTTGTTCTCTCCGCTGATCGACAACCCGCTTGAACGAAGTAACAAAAATTATCATATCCTTAAGTCCGCTGCCGCCAAATTCCATTATTCCACAGATGGATACAAAAGCGTTGTCATTTACTTTTTTCAGACGGTCGCATATTTTTATTCAAGTTACGAGTTGAAAAATTAAAAACCAATGATCTCAGCACCACACCACCAAACATCAACATCTTGTTGAAATAGAGAATGGAGAACTCTAATGTTAAAGATACTATGCATTCAATATAGCTCAAAACTTTACTGGAAGGAATTTTGATAATAATGCTCAATCACTTTAACTGATTCTCAATTGTAAGTCCGTTCGGGAAAACTTTTCATGCAATACTATTTTATATTTTTACGAATTGACAAGGAAACTGAAACAATCAAAAAATTTGTGACTCTTATAGTGAGATTTATTTATTTGTATAGTTGAAATTCTTGCACCAACCAGCATTAGCGAAATTTCATTTAATAAAGCAACCGTGAAGAGTGACCCTTGAGGTGACAACGAACAATTTCCCAGTAATTTCTAGGTAAATATGAAAATCAATTATGTTAATAATAATGGAAATAATTATTCTCCAAATGAGTAAGAGTAAGTGAGATAAATCAGTATTAATGGTATCATTCCGTTAGGGAGCTTTCATTAATTATGTAAGACTTTTGGTTGGAGAGGGTTGATTGAATCCTTACGCGGACTATTGGAAGGGAAAAAGTAGATGTTGAATGCTTCTTTTAAACGTAAGTGGCTATTTTCATATCGACGCTTGAGTCACAAAAGGCCGTATGCGAAAATTTTGATGAAATTGAGATCTAATGGTTATTGAATTCTGTTTTTGTTTACACGCCGACTGAACAAAATTTTCGCGTTTGGTGACCGTTTTTGGTGGTTGGTCGCTCTTTTTACCTTAGAAAGACTAATAATCGTTTATTACTTTGCAGTTGATCCTTAAGCAACATACAAAATGCATTAAAAATTTAATGCCTGATAATATGTAAAAACATCAAAACCTTACGTCTGATATGGAAAGAAGTAATCGAAATCCTACGAACCCTTACAATGAATGATCTCAAAATTGTCACAAGTTAACCTTACGTAGTGAATGGACACCCCTTATTCAATATAAACATTTACTGTTTATTGTTTTTATGCAATGTAAACACTAAGATTTTTCATTTGATGGCAGCTCATTTAAGTATCTGATTTTGTATGGTATTGATTTTCAAAAGTACTAAATAGCTTTAAAAAATTTAGTAAAATAATATAGTATTCTCGCGGTCTTCTTCTAAAATTTAAAAAAAACGTTAAATACGATACATACGATAGCATCGAATCATATGAATCATAATACGTTTTGATTGATACCGCAACAGAATCATTAGAGTAATTGAAAGTAAGTGATATTAATTGTATCAACCAATTATTCATCATAAATATTAATAGTTTATTGTTTTGTAAGAATACATTTTGCAATCATAAAAACTATGAATTTTTGTTTTGGTAGGATACCTTTAAAATATCTGACCTTCTGAAGCACTGACTGTAACCAGTGAAAATCTGACTAAAAAATATAAGAATTTTTTTGTCAGATTTTTCAGTAAAATAATAAACGACTGCACTGAAATTATTGAAAATATGTTCTTATCATAGAACTGTTAATAAATGACAACGCCATAAGAATAAATGAAATTAAGAAATTTGATTCGTGAAAATCCTTTATTCATAGTAACTGTTAATTTTGTATTATTTCAATATTAATTATGATATGATATTATCGAGAGAGAAAAAATCAGATAAAAACTGTGCAAAGTATCTGATTTCCATAAATATTGATTGCTTTAAGTGCGAATCAAGTGGGGAAATAGTTATTTAGATAACCTAAATTTTCACAAATTTTTTATTAAATTGAATTTATTCACAATAATATAGAACCATACGAATGTTAATATGCTTTGATTGACACTTTAATGATGTCAATGCAACATTTCGTTCGTGAGATATAGAACATAACAGAAATGACCTTGAAGGTATCAAAACAAAACAAAACTAACCTACCGAATCTTATCAAAATCCATTCAGCTCGTCATATGGTAAGTACACTTCGGCTGGCAACTTAATGAAATTGTTACGATTCTTACCTAGTGAGTAATCGTTATAGAAAAAAATGACCATACACAAAGGTGCATACGTTCGTACATACATACACACACACATACAAATTTCTTTCCAAAAACACTATTGAGCATGCTTAGCTCAATACTTAACATTTCCTTGTGAATCTTTCTCTCTTACCACCCAAGATGAGTTATACTTTAGGCAATAAGATTCTTAAGCCCACAACAATTACCTATCAACTAAGCCAAACTTGTCATCCAAATCGATTCCTAATAAATCCTCAAAACTCATTAGCCAAATGAAATCCCAATCCTCCATAGGACTAGCTATTTTCATCCTCCCGACAGAATGCTCTTCAAATAAGAGCACCTCAAAATTGGCTCTGTTTCCAAGAAAATCATTCAATTTGATCCTACGCCAGCTTACAACATTGGCATTCATTATATTCGTCCTATCTATATTCTTACAATGTAACCAACCTATCATATTCTGAAAATATTTATATAACAAGACGCCAGGAGATTTTTGATTAAAAGGGAAGCACAGTTAGGTGAAACTTCATACAATTTTTGCAGACAAAAATTTTCACTTGGCTCCATGAAAGTTTGCTTCGTTTTAAAAATGCTGTACACCATGTTATTTCCACCTGAAAGTCTTATGAAAAATTTATTTTCGACCGCCACAGGAGACAGGCTCTTGTAGCATGACCACCATGATAGAATATTATGGTAGCCAGGCCACCCAAAGTCATACTCACTTTGGCAAGGATCATGTTGTTACGGCAACATAGGGTGAAACAGACATGAATGTTGTATGTTTAAATTTTCACATTGTCATTTGAATGTAAATTTTCTTGGAAGCACCTTCGTAACTGACACTATGTCAAATGGAAATGTTCCAAAAACTTGCGGCTCCAGGACAGAATGGAAACCTTTTTTTTCGTTTGGCTAGAGGAAGTGGGAAAATCGTAAAACGAATATTGGACAACAAAAGTTTCCAATGTGAACAGGAAATAGTTTTGAATTTGTAAATTATTAAAGTGATTTGATGCCATTTTTTTATAAGATATTCTAGCAGCACTGTGTAAAATGAAAAAAAGTGGGGAACATGATTTGAAGGCATTTGTTCGGAGCATGTTTCTAGGGCTACATTTTAACAGTGTGGTCTTATGACTTCATACGCAAACTCACAAAAATCTTACCCGAAAATGAAAGTTCTTTGTTGGACTAGTTAGAGCAAGGAAAATCGATCCGTAGAATTATTGTTGTGGGAAAATTATGAAATCATAAGGCTATAACCCATAACAGAGCAACTCATGCCACAAGTATGTAAATTCCAAGTGTTTACTTTCACTTTTTGTTTTTAAACTAGCTTGAATGATCTAACGCATAACATGAACATAAATCAAGGAGAAGAAACCATTCAACATTAAAATATGCGCTAAATGGATTGACAAGGACTTTTTTGCTTTCACCTATTCATGAAAATATGTACTAATCAAAACTGGTATAGGTACCTAATTTTTTGGTTACGCTTGTGCTCGAAGGCTAAAAACCTAATTGCTGAAGACTTTAGATAAAATCTAGCCCATCAAGCCGTGAAATACAATCCTTGATGCCTACAAGGATAACTTAGCAGTAATATCCACACAAGATAATAACAACAATAATAATAATTAAAAATAATAATGATAATAATTAAAATAATGATAATCGTTTAATAATAAGAGGAAGAACTAATTAGAGTAAGTGTACATCTTACACAGAAATGGACAGACCCTGTCCTCTAAGACCTTTATGAAATCTCGCGTATAAATAGGAGACGTTAAGGATGGTAGTTGCGTTCGAAATTTCCATGAATGCTTGGTAGACATCATTGTACTTGAACCATGTCACCAACCTACCTTAGAAAGGCTAATTATCATTTCTTATTTTTGCAGTTGATCATAAAGCAACATATAATGAACAATAAACAGTCTATGTCTGATTGTGTGTTAAAAATAACAATTTTACGTAAAATAGGGGAAGAAGTAACATAACTGTTACAAACCCCAACAATGAATGAACTGAAAAATTTCGCAGCTAAACCTTACGTGAGTAAAGAACACTCCCTTATTCAACATAACTATTTTATATATATATATATATATATATATATATATATATATATATATATATATATATATATATATATATATATATATTATTGTTATTATTATCGAAATACAAAAAATCTTTGATATTTTATTTGATGAAAAGTCTTTACTGCATTTCGATTTGTAAAGCACTGATAACTAAAAATGTATATTAGATACCGTTTTTTTTTTGGAAAAATAGTTAAATTTTTCTGGAATGTTTCTATTGAATTAAAAAAACACCTGCGCTTAATAGATTGAAAACTTTACCAAATCATAGAAATGATAATCCACATTGATCGATACCACAATGAAGCAAATAGACAATGCAAAATTAAGTAATATTAGCCCTGTAAGCCACTATTCACAGTGACTGTCAATTGCTTATTGTTTTTAAGTTAAGTTTTTTTGCAATCACGAAAAAAACTTGAACTACTTTTTTTGATAAAAACTGTTACGAGTATCTGAATTGTATAAATATTGATTAAATTGCAAGCCATGTGGAAAAAGATTTTTTTAGCAAAACAAAGCCCATTTTTTCTGCACTTATTTTATTAAATCTATGAAAAGGCATTGCTGAATAACTTTGTCAATTTATAAAATGATACAAATAACATTATGACACATTCTCGACGGCAATAAAACGTTATGTTCATGAGATGAAGTGCGTAACAGAAATATCCTTGGATATGTCAAAACAAAACAAAAATCCTAAAAAAATGGGAAGATAAAAGATTCATAAAATAGAGATTGAAATTATGTCACTGAATTTGTAAATATTATTGTACTTAACTTCCCAGCATATGGGAAGTTCTTGTAATCGCCTCGAAAATCGAAATTGAAATTTTCAACATTTCTTTACGTTTTGAGGTCTTACGAGTATATTTTATTATTGTTTTTAGAAAGAAGTATGTATGTGTGTGTGTGTGTGTGTATATGTACGTACGTCCGTACGTACGTATGTGCGTTCGTGGACAGTTGTTCTAAGAGCATAACTCACGTAAACAAAGTCTTATCGACTTTGTTGAGGTGTCAATCGAAGCGTCTTTGCAATTTTAAGAGCTGATTAGTTTTTGGCAAACTTTGGTCGGGGGGGTTTGCTGTTTTGCCCATTTGAAGGTCATTTCTGTCATGCGTTATATCTCCCGAACCAAACATGCGATTTCCTTGACTAAGGTGTCAATCGACGCGTATTATTATTTATGTGATTCTTTTAAGTTTTTAAAAAAATGCATGTAGGCGTTTTTTAATTTTTTTGAAAAAAGTGCAAAAAATTAGGTTTTTTTCATAAACAGTAAATTTTTAACCTGATTTTCGCAACACAGTGATCAATATTTATAAAATTCATATACTCCAAACAGTTTTTGGGCAAAAACCAACAAAATTTTTTCTCATGACTACAAAAAAAATTAAATTAGAAATCAAAAATCATTAAAAGTCATCATGATTTCAAGGTCATTTCTGCCATTCACTATATCTCACGAACCAAATATAATATTTGCATCACTTAAGTGTCAATCGACGTGTATTAACATTTTTATAATGTTTTTATTTTTAAAAAATCGTTGGAGGCGTTTTTTAATTTAACAAAAAAAATGCAAAAATTTAGGATTTTTTCATAAAAAATTAATTTGTTAACCAGATTTGCACAACACGGTAATAAATGTTTATAAAATTTATAAATCCTTATCAATTTTTGGAGACAAACCAGCAAAACGCTTTTCCATGATGTTCAAAAAAATTAAATTAAAAATAAAAAATCATTCAAAGTCGCCATGTAAAAAGTGTTCATATGAATGATTTTACCCGACTACTCTTATTCTGAAGACATTGTTGTTAAGCCAATCACAGTTTATTAATATTTGCATAATTTAAGCAGATTTTTAATAGTCTTCATAGCACCGTGTTCTAATTTTTATATCAAAACTGCTTAAATTTTGAAAATCAAAAAAAATTAATCAAGTTTGCATTTGTGGCAATGAACGCTTTGAATGGTAAAATGTTTCGTAGTCAATACTTTGCTAGATCATATGCTATAAAAAAAGCTTTCATCAATATGAAAATAACAAATAACGTAGAAACCCCCCCCCCCCCCCATTGATCCGAGAGAATATCCAATCCAATCAATCTGTCCCCATCGACCAAAAACCTTACGTAATCAATTGACGCTCCCGTAGATGATACGATTAATATTAAGTCATTCCAGTTTCTGTTATAAGAGGTACATTATTATTATTTAAAGTAGTAGTATTTTCATAATTATTATTTTGTTTGGTATTTTTAATATTTATGTAAATATTACTGGGAAGTTGACCGTGTGGTCCTCAAGGGTCGCGCCTCGCGGCTTGTTTTGAAATGATTTCATTATGATTTTTTAGGGCTAAGAGTGAGATAGTCCCGCATCAATAACGACGCCTGAAAATTTTTCACGTGAACGACAATGTTCAGATAATCGGATAGTTATAGTATGAACTGCGCAGACACTTAAAAGTGAGTTAGGCAAATCTCGGAAGCTATTCTGGTAACAACAGAATGTTGCCTCTCATGAACTGAGGCAGCCTTCGGGACTTAATTATGTGTACCGCTCGCGCACTGCAGGACGTGATGATGTCCCAGCATTTATTGTTGAACACATTGGACCACAGTGTGGCAAAATCATCTGTGGCTAAGATCAACTTCAACCACCTACCCCAGGAATGTTATGAAGAGAACAATATATTAAATTTGTTGAAAGGGGTAGCTTAAACCGCTTACGCATCTTTTTGGACGGGCAGTGAATAAACGTCACTGGAACGAATGGCTTTTCTCTGGAATTCCACGGAGAAAACTACTTGAATAGGCTGAATGAAAATTTGTGCGTTTTATCCGACGAACTAAGGGTGGCAGCTATTGACATTTTCAGCTGCGGAAGTAGTGAGACGGCGAATTTATAATTTTAAATTTCTCCTATGCGTTTCGAATATTCCATTTCTTGAGCTCTTACGAGGAAACTATAGTCATATTTGGATGGAAACCGTTTTCGATCAGTTCATGACATTTAAGAATCTACTACTTATAATTCCCAATTCAAATTATGAGCGAAAAGAGATAAAGCCTTAATACTTGATATAAACTCAATCAAGAATTGAAATTAGTTGCCGTAGAAAATTGAGATCAATCAAAATTGTCTCTAATCACACGACTTTTCTGTACAACAACAGTCAATGGTCGAGGAAAGTCCTGTCGTTCTGTCTATTTGATAATTTTACAGTAAATGCGAAGAGCAAATATCTTAATGAAACGTTGCTACCAAATTTTATACAGAACGAGTCTGCACAGTGGGACCACAGCATGATTCTGAGTGTGCTCCCAGCTTGTCAAATATTATGTCCCTAGGG